>APFE031184655.1:23691-34697 GCA_000404065.3 Pinus taeda | reverse complement strand
ATCAGCAATGAGAGAAGCATCATTGCTAGTAAAAATCAGATCATCTACATATAAAACAACAATAATAATCTTACCGTTATTTTCTTTTATGTAGAGTGTGGGTTCACCATCACACTTATCAAACCCATTCTCAATTAGATAAGCATCTATTCTACTGTACCATGCTCTTGGAGCTTGTTTCAGCCCATAAAGAGCCTTCTTCAGTCTGCAAACTTTATGCTCTTGGCCAGCAACTTCATAACCTGGAGGTTGTTCAACATAAACCTCTTCTTTCAACACTCCATTTAGGAATGCAGATTTAACATCCATCTGATAAATCTTCCATTTGTGTTGTGCTGCAATAGACAACACTGTCCTGACTGTTTCCATCCTTGCTACTGGTGCAAAGGTTTCATCATAGCCTCTGCCTTGTTGCTGCTTGTAGCCTTTCACCACAAGTCTTGCTTTGTGCCTGTCAATCTTGCCTTCAGCATTGCTTTTGGTCTTATAGACCCATTTAACTTCAATGGCCTTTTTGCCTTCAGGGAGGTCCACTAACTCCCATGTGTTACTCTTTTCAATTGCACCAATTTCCTCATTCATTGCTTCAATCCATTTATCTTCATTTACAGCATCTTCAAAATGAACTGGGTCATCAACATGACAATATAAAGCGAATAATGAATTCAGACCGGTATTGTTACTTACCTCTCCTTGTTCATAAATCTCATTCAGATTTCTGAATCTTGGTCTTCTTGGTGTGCTGGAAGTTCCATCTGAACTTGAGGGTATTTCAGATCCCTGTGGTGTGCTTGAAGAAGCACTACCTTGACTCCTTAAGGCTGTTCGAATTCCAGCTTGTGGTGTGGTTTGCTGAATTTGCTGTGGTGGAGGAGGAACCACCAAGGAAGGAATATTTGCTGTTGTCCCTTCCTGTTCTTCTTCATGAGACAGAATTGTCTTCACATTCACTGTTTTATCTAGACTTCCATCCCAAGCTTCATCTTCAATGAACTGCACATCCCTGCTTACAATCAATTTCTTAGTGGATGGATTATAGAGTTTGTATGCTTTTGACTCATCACAATAGCCAACAAAAACACACTTCTCCCCCTTACTATCAAGCTTTCTCTTTAGCTGATCCGGTACATGTGCATAAGCCACACAACCGAATACTCTCATGTGAGTGACAGTTTGCTTTTGACCACTCCATGCTTCTTCTGGTATTCTGTTCATGACAGCTTTAGTTGGGCATCTATTCAAGATGTAAACTGCGCAAGTGACAGCTTCTGCCCAATACTCATGAGGTAAGTGCTTTGCCTTCAGCATACTTCTGACCATGTCAAGAATGGTCCTATTCTTTCTTTTGGCAACACTGTTTTGCTGAGGTGTGTACCTTGCTGTAAACTGCTTTTGTATGCCATTCTCTCTGCAAAAACGTACAAATTCTTGGGAGATGTATTCTCCTCCTCTATCTGTTCTGAGCACTTTGATGTAATGCCCACACTGTTTCTCAACAAGAGTTTTGAAGTGGCGGAATTTCTCAAACACTTCACTCTTCTGTTTCAGCATATACACCCATGTCTTTCTGGTGTAATCATCAATGAAAGTTAAAACATATCTATTTCCTCCAAGTGATGGTACTTGCATCGGTCCACATACATCGGAGTGAACAATTTCCAAGGGTGCTTTTGCCCTTATACTCTTTCCTGCTGGAAAGTTTTCTTTGTGTTGCTTGCCCAAGATGCAGCCTTCACAAAGGCTGTCCGGTTTCTCAATCAATGGCAATCATTTTACCATTCTCTTTCTGTGCAACAAATTCAGTTCTCCGAAATTGAGATGTCCAAATCTCAAGTGCCACAACCAATTCTCATCTTTCACTTGCTCCTGAAAGACTTCTTGTGTTACAGCTGTAATTGTTCTTCCTTCCTTCAAATCTGCCCTGAGTTTGAGAGAAAACATTCTACTGCTGGTCATCTGCACCTGTGCAATGATCTTCTTACTTGGAGGTATATCTCTGATTGTGCACATATCATCTTTGAAGAACACATTGTAACCCTTGTCAATGAGCTGTCCAATGCTCAAAAGATTACATTTCAGCCCAGGTACATAGTATACCTCTGGCACAATCATCTGTTCTCCATTTCTTGCTCGGATACTGACGCTGCCTTTACCCTTGACAGTTATCTTACTATCAGTCCCTGTTGTTACCTCAGATTTCACATCTTTATCCAGATTGGCAAACATTTCAATATTTCCAGTCATGTGATTACTACAACCTGAGTCTAAGAACCAAACATCTTCTTGTTTGTCTTGTGCAATGTTACATGTTAACAGCACATTCTTTGAATTCTTATTTTCTTCATTTGCAAAATTAACATTCTGCCTACTATTCATGTCATTTTGTTTTTTCCTACATTCATTGGCATAGTGCCCATATTTCTTACAATAATGACATTGGACTTGGGATTTGTCATACCTTTGTCCATGAGCTTGATGTTTGCTTGAACCTTCATCTTGGTTCTGATTGCAGCTCCTTTCGCTTGTGGTTGCAGGATAATATCTGCCTCTGTTTTGGCTTCTTCCACGACCTCTGTAATTTGCTCTGCCTCGGCCTTTTCTTTGGCTGAAAGACATCTGAGTCTTGAATGCTTGCTCAAAAGAGGAATCTGTTCCTCTACTCAGTCTGTGTTCATGAGACATAAGAGAAGCACTCATTTCATCTACCGTGAACTGTGAGAGATCTTTTGTTTCTTCTATTGCTACCACAATAGCTTCAAACCTTGAGGGTAAACATCTCAAGATCTTCTCTACGATCCTTCTTTCTACAAGGATTTCACCATGAGATCTAATCTAGGTTATCAGCCCAATAACCTGAGTGAAGAATGAATCTATTGTATCAGATTCCTTCATGCTGAGTGTTTCAAAGTCTCTCTTCAACATCTGCAACTTTGCTGTCTTCACCTTCTCCATGACTTGATAGGCAGTGTTGAGAATATCCCATGCTTCTTTGGACTTTGTTGTTGCTGCAATCCGTGGAAAGACACTTTCATGTACTGATTGGAAGAGGAAAAATAGGGCTTTGGCATCCTTCTTCTTGTCACTCTTCAACTGGTCTCTTTCTGCTGCTGTCAAAGCAGCCAATGCTGTTGCATCTGCAGGTTCTGCATAGCCAGTTTCAACCAGCTCCCATATTCCTTGAGAAGCAAACAATGCTTTCATTTTTATGGACCAATCACTGTGATTTTTCCCATTGAACTGTGGCAGTTGGGAATTTGTCAAACCTGTTTCAGCATCTGCCATCTTAACAAAGAAGAGATACTGACTGTAAAATTAAAAACAAGCAAAAACTTTCTCTGCTGGAAAAATCTGCTCTCTGAACTTCTTACAGCTCCTACAGTGAAAAACAAACTCTGTTTTTGACTCACTGAGTGCCTAGACTAGCTCTGATACCATGTTGGAATTTTTATGGTGATTTCAAACACAAAAGACTAGAGAACAACACTATGATACAATGATGGAATTTTCTACTAAATTCCTTAATAAACAGACAACACAAAACTGCTCTGTTTTTACATAGAAAACTGATAATTTCGTTTTCTGAACTTGGTGTTGCAGCAACAGGAATCGGTGTTGCAGCAATGCTGATCGTGGTGTTGCAGCAACAGGAAAAATACTCTGCTTTTTTTATAACACAGAAAAACAGAAAATTGTTTTTGACGCTAAGTCACTTTAAGAAAATTGACGCTTTGTGTAACAACAACTAAATCAAGGGGCGTCAAATCACTAATAGACTTATCAAAGTGTTTTTGACACTTGGTGTAACAGCAACTGAACATCAGCGAAACAGTAAACTTGTATTTATAAACTGTAAACAAAGCTGATACAAAAAACTTAGCTGTTACAAGAGGAACGCTTCAGTTCCAGAAATCGATTTTCTCTAACTCAGAAAATCGCAGGTTCAGCACTGCTGTGCATTTACAGAAGAGACACACTTGTTCTTCTAACCTTCGCTCAAAGTACAAAAAACAGAACTGCTGTTCTAAATCACAGAAAACAGAATTGCTATTCTTTTCTGCTTACGCTGCCTCTCTTGCACTTCTTCTCTTGAGAAAACAGGACTGTTGTGCGTTACATTTATAGGAAAATAAATATCTGAATTAAACTATAAACTAAGCAAAATATCTGCTGATAATTATCTGTGTATTTATTGCAGAAGGCGGTGATGTCTTTTCTTTCGGTGGAAATAAGTCGGTTGCAGGGGAATTAATTTCTGCACCTTTAATGTTCATTTAAAGTGCAAAATATCAGTGTACTTTTGCGGCTTCCAGATAATCTGAAATTAATTGCTGAAGATCAAATCTACAGTTGAAATTAATTTCCAACGATTATTTACAGTATAAGTGTAAGTGCTTAATGCATTCATAGTAGATTGTTCGGCATTCCCAACACCATTAAATCAACGTAAATCTAGCTCGACACAGAAAACGAAACAATAAAAGGCCCTTCTCATACAAGCCCATCGCTGTGCGAACAAATCTTACAATTCCCCTTTCCAGTGCTTGAAATCTCTAGAAATTAACAAAAGATAACTGAGTATGGAGCGAGTTAGAATCGTCTAAGTGAGCAAAGATGCTGGACAAGGAGTGAGAGGAGTTGCTGTTCCTGTAACATGTTGGGGATTATGTCAGAGGTCTTCAAGATCCTCCATTCCTGTGTGAAATAGATCGGGGACATTACGCCAACCTTAATCCTCTCGCTTTCCTTTTCCACCCTTGCCACAACCTCGTCTTAGACATGTTGATCTGCAAAATGGAGAAAAATGAGGGGAGTTACACCGGTGAACAAATAATAAGGTCGTTGGGCTCAGACTTGAGAATCTTGAAAGAAATGCAGCAAACGACTCCTTGCGCTGAAAGGGGGACTAAGCCAAATTCAGTCCATAAAACGGAACGACCGTTGTTTATCAAAAAATTGGCAGAGTCAGAACTGTCCACACACATAGAAACGGTCATGCGGGAATGTAAGAGCAATGCAAAAATACAACCAAGGATTCCAAGACCGCTCAGAGTTGCAGCGCTGACAAACTTAGAGAGACGGGAGAGATTTTACAAGTTTCTGATCAAGACTTGCTTTCATACCATTGTTGAAATGTGCAAACCAAAATAAAAGAACAAGCATGAATTTCTATTTGATTGAATAAGATACAAATATAAAGTACAATTTGCTGAACATTGGGTTCAACTTCCAAAATCTTTTCGATACTAAGGGAGTAGCAGTACGATAAAAAAAACAGCCTACTTCCAATGTCATTTGGACGCTCAGTAAAGCTATAATCAAAAGTTGATAGTGTTTCAAAGCAAAAGCGCATTAACAAGTAAATCAATATTTTGTACTAATTATAATTGAAATTCCAACCTAAATTATATATATGTAAAAGTAACATCTTAATAAATAACATTAACCTCAATCTCAGGCATTCCAATGTCATTTGGACACTCAGTAAAGGTATAATCAAAAGTAGATAATTGTTTTAAAGCAAAAGCGCATTAACAAGTAAATCAATATTTTGTACTAATTATATGTAAAAGTAACATCTTCATAAATAACATTAACCTCGATCTCAGGCATAAAACCAAATTTTAATCTACCTATTATATAATACAAATTATCATTATCATTATGTTTTTGATCGTACAAATTATTGAAAATAATTTCTAAAATCAATTTATCATTACGATTTTAAATCCTAAAAATTATTGAAAATAATTTCTAATTAACAAAGGGTATTGCCTATGTTTTGTACCTAAAAGAACTACAACCCTAAAGTCCAAACACGCCACACGAGCATCATCCAAAGATGCGAGGAGCATCACACAGCACGCAAGACAAACGGGACTACCAGAGAAGCTAACAGTTATCATCCCCCCGCTTTCTCCTCCATCTTCTATTTCTTCTATTTCTTCGCCTTTTTCATGAATGAAGTCCGCATCTTCAGCTAAGCGACTCAAAACGTCTTCTTCGCCGTCAGCTACAGCTTCCCCTCTTGATGCGTTGTTGACGTCACCTTCAGATACATCTCGAGGCAGTTCATGTTGCCCTTGCTAGTCTGCATATTAAATAAGATCACAAAGTTATATATATTTATAATCTCCGTACAAGAATATATCATATTTGCTTCAGTGACAATTCTTCAAAAGAAAATTTTCATATTTGATTTCGGTGACATTAGCTGACGAATATTTTTTTTTTTTTTTTTGAAAAATTCACACTGTTTATCATTTTAAATAAGCATATTTTTATATTTAGTTCAGTGGCATTATTTGTTCCAGTGAGGTAGTAGTTCATAATTCTTTAATTTAGAAAAAATAGTGTAAAAATGTAGTTTTTAAACTTTCCAACTTTGTCAATAAAAATGGTTGAACTCATTTTGGAAGTAAACAAACTATAATTTAATCATAATAAATTTTAAAACAATGCATCTGTTCATTAAGTAAATTGTACCTGATCATACCAATCCAACACGGAAATTGTTTTTCCTGCTATAAAAGCTGCATGGTATATTTCTGTTTCTTCACCCAACACAGCCCATTCATTGCACTTTTCTCTTAGTGCATTCTTTACCTCATTTTTCAAGCAATCAATAATCACATCTGCCAATAAACACGCTAACTTATTGATTGCCTGAGGTGAATAAAGATCTATAGCTTTTGCTGTTTCCTTCAAGCTAAAGTTTGCAGCGGCCGTCATGTCGTCCATGGAGTCCTGCATATTTTCCACAGTCACTTGACTTTCTCCTTTGGAAATCCAGGATCTTATATCCTCTGTTATTCGCTTCTGCAGAGTATCCTTTATCATTGGCTTCTGGATAATCCGCACCGGTTCGGATTGAGTGGATTTGTTCTTAAGATCCTTATTCCAAATCTTTTGAAGGGCGTCGAATTCCTTGTCGGCTGCGCGGCTTAGTAAATTGGCTTCCGTATCTGAGGTTTCAGCGAAGTCCATCAGAGGCCATGCTTCAGAGAAAGCTTTAAAAGCATCATCAACAACACCAGAGTTAGTGCCGTCGTAATAGTGCAATATAAAATGGATCAATGACACTGCTTTCAGTTTCCAGGACCTTTTCCCAGCGTATTTAAGATACATTTTCTTTTCACCTTCATCTGTAACAGGAGCCTCTGCTTTCAGTTGCCTTATCATTTCTATCAAAACTTGACCACTGTAGCTGCCTCGTAACATATGTTCCTGTGTTGACTTAAAGGCCGATTCATTGGCTATCCACAGGCTCTCGGCCATTTCTCCAGGCATTGCTATGCTCTCCAAAACTCTTCTGTACTTGGAAAAATTCGATGTTGATATTTCCGAGCCAGACAACTGCCTAATCTTTTCACGGTCCATTAGCAATGGCCAGAATAGAATCCGAGAGAGAAAGAAAAAAGCTTTGCTGAGGAAGACTATGAGTATTTGCAGTAAAAAGCCTATGAACAATACGAAGGTATCTAGATGAACTGCGAAGATTAAATCCACAGCAAGCCTTTCTAGGAGTGTATAGTTACGATTTCTTCTCTCCCGAAACAACGGTCCCTTTAACCATTCATATCTCAATACAAGAAGACTCCTCTTCCAAAAGTCCTCCACTTGAAACCACTTCTGTCCAACTCTAGGGAAATATCTTACGGCCGTTAACCATCTGACTGAGACCACGATCCATCCGAATAAGGCGAAGATGAACTGAAGACAAAGCGTTGTTCTATTCAGTGGATTGAGTGTATTGTAATCATGTTTGTAAATGCAGATCCATTTAACGGCCATGAGTATAAAACAAACTGTGACCAACAGGCCGGCGAATGAACTTACGACTGACCTCGCCATAATATATTCAGGCTGGCTAGAACGAACCACAATCCAACATTTAAGGACATGATCCATAATGTTTCCACAGTCTGTACGTGAATTAGAACAACAGGAGAGCTCCGAAAAAACTTTTTTTTTTATGATAATACGAATGCTTTTGCCAGCAAAGACAACACATATAGAGAGCAGAACCAACAATATAATAACTATGAATACCATAATACTGAACACTGTGAACCATGTCTCCTCAATACTGAACACTGTGAACCATGTCTCCTCATATATGTCATATATGTAATCAATGAGGTAAATCTCATGAAACATATGGGATAATACGTTTAATGCCAATGCTCCAATATCACCCCCAAACACTTCTAAATCCCGAACTTACCAATCGAGGAACCAAATAAGCAATGAATACACAAATCACAAGTCTTCCGCTATCAATTACGAGCTGAATTTTTAGGAAATTTTCCACATCCTCCCCTGTTATATATTCTGTTCCTGAAGTTACATTGACGGTCGAATAATCCACATAATTTATGAATTGGAGAGTCAGAGCGTTGAGAGCAAGAAATCCTGCTGGAAACCAGTACGCTTTTCTCTTGATCGCCCTCCACGCATCCAGTGAGAGTAAGAGAAAAAATATAATTGCGCAAGCACACCCACTTAACAGATCTGTAGCTTGAGGAGCATACACATACCCCATCTTCCAATGCTAAACTAGAGAGCCCTGGAGGTTCCTCCCTTCACTTCACCACTCCAGAGAATATAGGAGAGAAGAAATGTGTGCGTTAAAATTTAACCTAACAAATGCGCGTCACTTAAAGGTAGGGCAGCTTTTCCGTTTTCACAAATTTGAAACGAGTGATTCTCATGATCGGACGAAATTGGGAGGCGGCCGTGAAATTGTGGGGACAAGATTAGAGTTGGGTTCTTACTGTCCGACGAAAGTGGGAGACAGCTCATGAAAGTGTGGGACCAAGTTGGAATTTAGAATTTTCCTTATTTATGTTCGACAAAAACCATTCTCCTTTATTTATGTTCAACAAAAATGGGAGGCAAGAGGTGGGCTAATCACCCTGTCATAATCACCCTGTCATAAGGCATTAAAAATTCCTTATAATTTTTTAAACAAGATTTATAATTCATTACTTTTAATTATAATAATTAATTTAATGTTTGTGAATTTGAACTTATAATATAATATAATTTTAGAAAATAACATTATTATAATATTAATTCAAAAGATAATAAAATTTAGGGTTCAATAAGTCATTTGTTTGGACATCTTTTATTTTTTTAATAAATATGTAAAAAAATTAATTTTATAAATTACTAAAAGGTAATTTTTTCAAAATTTATTATAAAAAAATTATTAATTATCGAAACTTTATTATAAGAAAAAAAAATTTAAAGATAAAGGTTTTTTTATTAGAAATATAAATATCCAAACGTCAAACAAAATTGTTTGATAGATGAAAAAGAATCTAAATTCCAAAACCTTGGTCCCTACAAAATACCACAATTTCATAAGTTACCGCTTTCTACTTTCATAAAATTTTAGTAAAACATAAGTAAAAAAGAAACTAAATTCTACCCATGGTCCCTACAATTTCATGTGCTACAGCCTCCCATTTTGGCAAGAGCTAACCAGCCTGCCATAGGGCATTAAATGACTCGTTAGGTGCATACCCTTTAACTTTATAACACACCCCATTATTTTTCATTTATCTCATTATGCTCGCGAGTGTGTTATAAAGTTAAAGGGCATGCAGCTAACCAGTCATTTAATGCCCTATGACACGCTAGTTAGCTCTTGCCATTAATAAATAAAAAAAATTTGCAATACAAATTTTAATATAATTATAATAAAAAAATTTACGAATCATTTAAATTGTTAAAAATATTCCAAATATCGTTACTCTAGTCCAATCCATCAAACTTACTTCTTAAACAATTTTGCCTTTCGTACTTTGGGAACGTTAAAAATTTTCAAGTTTCATCTTCAATTTGGAGTGGAATAAAGGTAGTCGTTAAGCCTCCTTTCTCCGAGCTTCTTTTAATATGAAAACACGAAGAATCTTACCTTCTCTTGGATTATAATGGGAATTTGTCAGAGCTTATTTTAATATCAAAACGGGAAGAATGAAGAATGTGGTTTGTGTAATTTTTTTGGATTTTATAGGATTTTTATTTAGATAGTAGGAAAATTTATCATAATTTAGTTGTTAAGTTAGTATTGAGGATAGTTATTTTGGCTGTTATCAAAGTTTATTGTCAAACCAACAATGAGGACAGTTATCTCTAATTGCTATCTATTATTAAAGAAAAACTACGCTATTTAAAATAATCTATTCATATTCCTTAAAAAAAAGCTTACAAGCTTACAAATACAAGTTTTAAACCGTAAATCCTTAAATAATACCAACTCTTAACTAAACAAAAACAATTTTAAAATATACTCCATATTAATCTCTCAATATAAAAATAATACATCAATCATAAATAAAGTAATTTCATAGAATTTTTGTTATTAAAATTCTAAGGTGCTTCCAAAAAAAAATATGAATATCAGGTAGAAATTCCCAGTTTGTCTATAAAATGGTGAACCAGATTGTACCAAACATCATGGCTAATACTTTTATTGACGAAATAAAGCAAATAGACACACTTCGACTATTGCCAGAAGTCCAATCATATTAGAATATAATTTTTTGAATGTTTGATATTTTGTACTCAAATCGCTAAGGAATTTTTCATGAAAACAAATTATGAAAGAGTACACAACCAATACTTTCACAAAACAATGTTGAGAAAAGAAATATCAAGCCTAAGCTAAATGGTCACACAAAACAGAAAATCCTAAAGGATAAAGTGAAAGTGTGGAGAGAAAAATACCAAACTTAACATTTAAGATAAATTTGAGCACAAAACAGAAAAAACTAAAGGGGGAAATACCAAACTTATCATTAAAGAGAAATGAGTTGTACTATAAAGTGAAATAGGGGCGTGATTTGATAACCGTGACCCACATGAATTGTGGAAAGTTCGTCGGACGAGATAGATAGAATGAATGGTTACCAAAAAATGGGAAGTATAATGGAATTTTTAGTTATCGGATGAACTTTATATTTATCAATTTATTTTATATGAAATTATCATAATTAAAA
>APFE031184655.1:11448-22240 GCA_000404065.3 Pinus taeda | reverse complement strand
TTCTCATTTTTTATTTTGTTAAAACCTTGATTTAATCTTTATGGAATATCCATGGAATATTTTTAGTAGTGGTGGGGATAGAAAGTTTAGGTGTATCTCAAAAGTAATTATAACATTTTTTCTTTTAGATTTTATTAAAAAAAATTATAAAATTAAATTAAAAATAAATATTTTGATTGTGAAATGAATTATGGTTGTTGACATATGGTGTTGATATGCCATGTTATTGTAAGAAAGCCTATTTACATGTTAATATATCCATGTTAATTAAATTTAAATATGGTTACGAAATCATTATTTTAATTTATATGGTAAAACAGATCTTAATTTATGATTGGAAGTAATGCTTCCATGTGTTTTAGGTTGTTGTGAGTTTTCATTATGAGTCCCTACGTGTCAATGTACAAGTAGTTGTATTCCTATGTGTGAGTTGTATTAGCTATCTAGATCTACTTTCTTAGGATCTAGATTAGTTGAAATTAGTGATGTGCATCCTATATATGTAACTGTTGTGATCAATAAAGAACACAATGTGTGTGATTTATGTTGTGCACAATCTCACTCTCTGCTCATCTCTCTATTTCTAATATGGTATCATTTCTAATATGGTATCAGAACCTACACTTGCTTGACTCCCTTAAGGGAGGACCATGAAGATGTGAAGGAGCTTTGAGTGTTATTGTTTGTCTGTACATAGATTGTACATAGATTAGTTTGATAGAGTGTTTAGTCAATTGTGTTGTGTGAAGTGTTTGTGTAGATCTGTAGATGTGTGTGTAATTATGGTGAGTATCTAGAGGAAGCCAAGCGCCATTGATGTGGTTGATCAGTCTACACCCTTTCAGGCATTGTTGGGAAATGTGCATGCCTCGTGTTATTTGTTTGTCAAAATGATTCACATGGATTTTCATCTGCTCAATAGTACGCGTGTTTCCAAAGTTGTGGAGGTGCAATTTTCTTTTCTTTCAAAGAATGGGCACATTAAGGGTGAGGTTGTTGGTTTGATCACAATGGTTGCCAGGACAATGGCCTCTTTGAGTTTTGTGGCACTGTTTAATGTGTTAATGGGACTAAAAAAGAGATGGACCACGTCGTTGCAGAAGCAGATGGGAGCTTTCAATTTTGTACTTTCATGGTCAAGAACACAACGGTAACATGGATTAGGGAGCAAGGAAATATTTGTTTTAGCGTGGATCAACTCGGTGAAGGGAAAATTATTCAACATGATCAACAAGATCTGATTTCAATGGAGTTTCATTCAAATGATCTTCTTGATCTAGATCTAGATTTATGAGATCCAAAATTGTCGGATATCTATAAGGCATCATGTATGGGGTCAGAGACAAGGTCTCTTCGTTATGTGTCGTGTCGAAATATTTGAACATCTAAGTCGCGAGAGGTTTTACTCATTTGATGCCATACTATGATCTCATGTCAGATGTGTGAGACACTAAAGATGAGACCTGATGGTACACGATTGATTTATGTGAGCATCATAGTACCTCATCCCTTATTTTGTTTTAATGGAAGTCAAGAGATATGTTTCATGGCCGGTAATAGAAAAGAGGATAGTGAGATTACTGGAGCCATGTTTAGCACTGGAGTTGCGAATGTCCACCGCATGATGTAATTTAGTCAACAAATGAATGTTATGCACAATGAAAACATATGCCAAAATACAAATAGTATTTGAAAATCTGTCCTGGGCCATCGAGGCATTTAAGGAGAATGTTGACAATGACATAGGACGTATGCACTATTGGAGGGTATCACATGATTGAGATTCCACTGAGTTGGAATGCCCCTTAGAACCCATCCCGAAAGAATTCTTCTAGTGTAGGCATGACTGAGCATTCAAGGAGAAGGCTACAACGGTATTAATCTTAAAAGAAAAGTTGATTTCGTAACAAAAGATTTCTTATTCACTGAAGAATTGAAGTTCGGTCTTTATATAGTGGGTCAATGTTTTAATGTTTATTTTGGGTCTTATTTTTTTTTTGTTTTTAGGTTTTTTAGGGTTTGATATGTGAAGTTGTCGTGATTCTATTGCAATTATATGAAAGACCAATTAATGAACATAAAACAATCTTTCAATTTAATGGTTCTCTATGTTCTTTGGTGTCGAGAGAACACATTAATGACTTTTTTATGTGACTTTGTTATTTGTTGATGGGTCTTGTTGTGCTTCAAGATTCAAGAGCATCAGCGACACGATACTTTTATCTGTATGTAAGTGTATATGAAGAAAAGGTCAATTGTATGATGGACTGTTGGATAAGCTCAATACTTAAACAACTTACCTATATAACTAGAAGTAAGTATTTTGATACATACTACTAGGATGGAAGCATGTTCATAGAGATATTCAATATACAGGCTAATGTTCAGGGTATTTAAGAAGCGTCAATTGTATAAAATTCCTCAATGATGTTCAAAGGAAGTTATGTTTAACATGGAGGTCAAGTGACAACTTGAAGATGCGTTGGTGAAGAAAGAGAGGTGTTTGCAAGATTTCAGAGTGGATGTGAGTATTAATGAAGACCAATCATACAAAGATACATATTGTTATTGTAATATGTGTTTTCTATATTTGTTACATGTAAGAATTAAGGGAGGGTGTTAGAAGTAATGCTTCCATGTTTTTTACGTTGTTATGAGTTGTCATTATGAGTTCCTAGGTGCCAATCTAGAAGTAGTTGTTTTTTTATGTGTGATTTGAATTAGCTATCTAGATCTACTTTCTTAGGATCTATATTTACCGAATTCAGTGATGTAGATCCTATATATGTTACTTTTGTCATCAATAAAGAACACAATGTGTGTGATTTGTGTTGTGCAGAGTCTCATTCTCTTCTCATCTTTCTAGTTATAATATTTATAGTTACTCTTTATATGTTATATATTTTAATGTGAAATGTACATTATAATTTTCTTTTATCTAAAGTTGTTCATAATTTTATTAATAAAAACATAATTTGTAACGCCCCTTGGTGAAAATTAAATATTTAGTTTGCTTTTACTACAAGGACCTAGTAAATCATGCCTATGTGAAAAAACCTAGTGAAATTTTAAATGTTTAAAAGTTTGTTTTAATTTTTTTTATTGAAAATGTAAACCATGATAGGTCTTAGAATTCATGAGAAAATACCAAAAGGATATTGTTAGTTTCGAGAAAGTTAGAGATAGTTACTGTTAAGAAATTTACTGCATAACATAAATAAATACTGAGAGGAATAAATATAAAATTAAGCAGCAATAACCATAAACACATAAATACACATGTTTATCCGGGAAAACCCCAAATCCGGGGAAAAACCTAATCATAATGAAATTTCATTATCCTTGGCCAAAACCCTAGCCAATCCAGCCAAGTGAGCCTTCACCGCACACCTCCAGGCCTTTTCATTACAATGAAGTCCTTCCAGCCTTTTATAGGCTCCATTACATATAATACCATGGGCATAATACCATGATGGGTGCACAATACCATGTGCCCCAAAACCATCACTGTTTACCTTGGTCAACTTTTGACTCTATCCCGAGTCAATTTTACCTAAAAATTCCCCCCTTAAACTTGACTTGGGGTTCCTTGACTAACTCCAGCCAACCATGTTAAGTGAGTCAATCTCGCTCACTCTAGCTCTTACCCCCCTTAGAGTTTTTACCCGGGGTATTGTTAACCCAACATCCCTCTATCACCTAGGTCTAACCCAGACTTTACTGGTGATCACTGAGGGGTACACATGCCTTACCAGGTCTTACAATAGTATGCCCATTTACATGCAATAATTTTGACTTCATTAATTTTTTTTTCGTTTCTTGCTGCTACGATTCTGATCCATCCTCTCTCAATTTGATTTTCTCAAAAACTTTTATCAAACCGCTCCAACTGGGAGCTTGATGAGAACCTTGTAGATTCCAGCACCAGTGGCCTCACTTAGAAGAAAATGAACAATTTTTGAAGTTGCATGAACCCTAAACAATTCGTCAGAATGTTCCAAACCGGTAAATATCGCAAATGCACTGCGATCCCTGGCAGTTATGGCACTATCTTCTGCACATTCTCCTCAAGGTTCTTCCATGTACGATTGTTCGACCATTATTTTCTAGACCCAGATCTGGAAAAACTATGCATTGATCTCATTGGGCACTATAAACCCCTGGCATCAAAGAATCCCTTTGAAGCCAATATCTGGCTCTGATACCAATTGTTAAGAAATTTACTGCATAACATAAATAAATACTGAGAGGAATAAATATAAAATTAAGCAGCAATAACCATAAACACATAAATACACATGTTTATCCGGGAAAACCGCAAATCCGGGGAAAAACCCAATCATAATGAAATTTTATTATCCTTGGCCAAAACCCTAGCTAATCCAGCCAAGTGAGCCTTCACCGCACACCTCCAGGCCTTTTCATTACAATGAAGTCCTTCCAGCCTTTCATAGGCTCCATTACATATAATACCATGTGCATAATACCATGGGTGCACAATACCATGTGCCCCAAAACCATCACTGTTTACCTTGGTCAACTTTTGACTCTATCCCGAGTCAAGTTTACCTAACAGTTACTTATCTCTCTCTCTCTCTCTCTCTCTCTCTCTCTCTCCCTCTAGAGATAAAGGTCTCAGTGGCAAAAGCCAAAAAATGCAGAAAGGAAGAAAACGACAGAAGCATCCTGTAGGAAGGAAGGTAGAAGAAGTAAAGTGTAGAAATCTTGAACATGACATTGTTAAGGTGGGTACGATGCTTCTAGTCAGGAGATTTCTTGAGTTGGACTAAGGGGCAGTGGAAATCCTGATAAAGACTTGTAAGTTTGAAAGGTTCTTGGTTGGACTGAGTAGTCTTGATGTCAAAGAACTGACCTTTGAGGTCGTTTTTTTCTGTTGTTATGGAACTAAAAGGGATCGGGGGGAGAATTGGACATAATTTTGATTCTCGTTTGTTGGGTGGAAAGGTATTTACCTAGGCTCAACTCCCAGACAAACTTGATTGATAGATAAGTACAATTTTATTTTTATTTTTTTTTCAGAATTTCTATGGAAATCATAAACAATGTGTTCTAAGACTGATATAGAAAAAAAATTGGTTGTAGAGACAGATACTACGCTAATATGAATATATGTAACAATGTAATGCATTATTAGAATTGTTGGTAATATATATCAGGTATTACAAGGGCAGTAATCCTTGAGCATTAGTCTGTTTTAAATTATTTCTGTGCATATGTATATATTTCTTGAAGGTACAAGTATCTTGAAATCTTATTAAGATTGATGAGGTCATAAGAAAAATTAGAAACGGGGTGATTGCATAAAATATACACAGTTGAACCATAATGAGGACTTGGTAACTACAAGAAAACCTAAAACCCTAAATTTGAAAAAACATTAAATAGACAAATGTTGGAAAGTTAGCTCTGAATCTACGAGTGGGAACTTGCATTCAAAGTAGTCCTTTTCAATGACAGTATAAATTAGTAAGTGGGTAGATACAGGTCCTAGAAAGGGAAGGGCACCTAGGTCCTGTCAACCCTACAATGTTTAAATATCAAACTGTTAAACTCTCATTAAAATATGAACCCTATTTTTTCTTAGCAGAGAAACAACATACAATCTCTATGCATAGCAAACACTAATTACTAGTATACAATTATTATACTTTTTGTAGAAACAATAATTACCTGCAATGCATAAAGAAATACGAATAATTCAAATGAGTTTGTATGCAAATGAAAGGTTTACGACCAGATTGGTTCCAGGCCAGCTAGTGCAAACCAATAACCTAGATCTCTTTCCAGACCTATAACCATACTAAGCTATTTAGTTGGACCCATTAATGGTATTATATGTTTATATACCAGGCAATTGATTCAATACGAAATAGAAATCAAGATCGAATAAGAATTATAAAGGGTTTCAAACCTATAATATTCATACATTGAGACCTCTTTCTCTAAGTGACATATGAAAAAAAAATGTATACATAACCATATAAAAAATGATATTGTAATTAACTCGTAAAGGGAAAATGGTCGTAGGCCAATTTAGTTGAAAATATCACAAGTATATATTACATAAATTTACACGGTAATAGCCCTAAAAGGGTTTGATTATTAGTACCCTAGTTTCAATACAAGCGTCATTGATATAATCTTTCCATATTTAAAGGAACCCTAGCGTAAATCCTTAGTGAGACATGTATCAATCACACCTGGAAATATCAGCATGGAGCCTGGAAAAGAGCCTTTGAGCTCCAAGAATGATCACTGGAAGCTGCAACTAAAGGACATACATGTCTAGAATTCAGAGTGAAAGGTCAGAGCAAAAACCAATTATTTACAATTAATAAATAAATTATAATGAAAAGAGAGTCCTTCAGGTAGAGCTAGCTACGGAATTACATGTAACATTCATGATGGAATAGAGTTTTGAAGGAGAACATTGAACTAAGAAAGGGTTCAAAAAATTTCGGCCGCCATGAGGGAAATCTAGTTTCCAATTTGTGAACCTTTGGATGTAGACAAGGAGTACTTTATGAAAATCTTGTCAAGAACATATAGTATCCCCTTTAAGATAAATGAGAAGGTTATAATTTTACCCATAATTTCTGTGTCAAACAAATTTTAGTTATAATTTAGAGTTATGGTTTGAAGGGTACCATAGCCATGCCATCCAAATGAGACAATGCGAATGAGATCGAGGTATGCCACTAGCTCGGGGTAGTTAACCAACTAATCCTAAAGTCATAAAGTTCGTCGAATCAATATGATAATCAACAATAAATATGGCTAGGGCATCGTATGCCAAGTATCATGGAATAATCCAGAGAAACATTGAGTAGGTAGATATTTAAGAGATGACACCAACAACACTCAGATCGAGTTGAAAATGTGAGTATAGGGATAGTTAACACCACCACTCAGGCATAAAATGTGCATACCTCAAATATTATAGTAATTACATGATTGGAAAATATGATATTTATCTTTCAATAATGTGTTCCTAACGTTATTAATGAATTCATGTAATATAAAAGGTCTAATATTTCTTGTGATTAATTATAATGCGTAAAATCAATAATTTTTTTATGTTTGTTTGGTGTAAGATGAATGGATGTTACAAGTGGTATCAGAGCTAAAAGATTTAAAAATGTGGCTTATGAGCCAAACTTCAACTAAATAACATATCAAAACCTCTTATTAGATGAGGAAGAAAATAAACTTAGAACCAAACAACAAGAAGTGAAAGAACCTTGTTAGGAGTAATTGGAATAAACTATGTAGTATTAATTAAATTATTGTTGGGATATCCTTACCTACTAGAAATGATATGCTGGGTGCTTGGGGGAGAAAATAACTCCTTGGAGGTAATGAGGAGGAAATACATGTGTATACAAAAATAATTGAAATAAAATAATAATACATTGTTAAAATTATAAAACATTAAATAGATATGTTTAAGGAATAAGGCAAGGTGTTGTAATTGAAATCACCCTAAAAGTAAGGGATTATTTTCTTGATGATTGGTTGTTAATGGTTTTAATCCCTTTTGGTTAATCTTCAGAAAAGAAAAAAGAAAAAAAAATCTAACAACCTATAAGAGTGATGTTCATGAAGATTTTCTATGTCAAAACCCCTTGTTAAGATTATGAGGGAGGAAACAGAAAGTCCAAAGTGAAATAATTACATTGGGAAATAATTGCTTGATTTTTGTAAGCTAACTTCTTGCACATATATTGGATGCTGAGCAATAATTTAGTTGGAAGAATGAATGAAGTAAGTATCTGATGGTAAAGATAGACCTTTGAATCCTGATAAAAGAGTAATCTTATCTGTGCATTGGAAGCAAGCCGAAAATGGGAAAATTTTAGCAACAACGTGAAACATTTTAAAGTGTATATAGGGTGTATTGGTATACCTGAGGAAGTAGTTTGTGCATACTTAATGATAACTTTTTCAAATTTGAACGAAGAAAATAGAACACTTGTGATTATAAAGCATGCATAGGGGTTATCTTTGGAAATTGGTTGGAAGGTTGGAATCATGTTCAGTAACTTAAACATCGGTAAGACACATGGTAGAGATCAATAATGATAATAAAAAAAGATACAAGATTATATGCTAATAGTATAACTCATATATAAATAAGTTCAATGCAGTTTTCACTGGTTAGTAGCGTAAGCTTGAATCTTAAGATTGATAAAAAATGTTAAAGATTTTGGGTAATTTAAATGTTTTTATTTAATTACTTCATTAAATGTCAACTAAGGTTCGTATACTAGTGAGGTGTATGTGCACTATATATGCTAGGAATTCTATCTATGGATTGAATTATTGTAAGCATGAAATTATCTTAAGTATGGACAAACATTTGAATGAGATTTAGAGAGTAAACATGCACAAGTTCTTTTTATTCAAAGTTAATTCAAAACCCAATTAATTAATTAAAGTGAAATATATTGCTTGCAAAATTGAAAATCCATTTTAATTGCAGAATTCAAAACTTACTTCCACTTGCAATGCTAGTACTAAGTTGCAGGAAAAATATTTTAATTCTACTTGCAGAATTGAGAACACTACAACACTATCTTGCAGAAAGGAACTTCTACACTAATTTCATAAAAAGAAATTGCATGAGAAAAACTTGATTCCTAATTGCAAAAAGAAAATAAACTAATTACAATTGTAGAAAGAAATGTTAATAAAACTACTACCAGAAACAAAATTCAAGTGGGAACTTGTAGATGTAAATGAATAAATATGTGCGTGATTAACTTTAAAATACATTTTTTTTGCCATCTATGAAATTAATTGAGTATTGAAACTTAACTGCTCGAAAGAAAATGCATATGAAAATCAATTTTTTTGTTATTTTTCTTTTATGAGCGCTTTGAGATTGAAATAAAAAACGATCATAACATAACTCGAATGAAACTACTCAATGAGAAAATAAAATTCAGAAAACTATAACGTTATGAGCAAATAGAAACACAACTAAATATTTTTATAACTCTCGATTGAAATAAAAAACGATCATAACATAAATGGAATGAAACTACTCAATGAGAAAATAAAATTCAGAAAACTATCACGTTATGAGCAAATAGAAACACAACTAAATATTTTTATAACTCTCCAGGGGGCCTCCAGTGAGTGTAAGTCTATCACTGATCAACTGATCGGTTATTTACGTATTGAAAAATGAGGATTCTATTAATTCAACATAGAGTTCAAAATACTGGAAATAAAAGCACAACGTACTTAATTTCTGAAATGTCTTTTAGGTTTTTCCTTATGGCTTTTATACATTTTCGTTATAATGAATTCAAGAGTTCTATGCTGATAAGAGATAAAATTGTTTTTCCATCTAGGAAATAGAATTAAACTAGAAATTTATGTGCTTATGATTTTCTAATAAAAGAGAAAATCATCAGAGATTCTTCTTGAATCATATGATTGTGAATAGGTGTATTTTGCACGCTCGCATGATGTCTCCATGATCTTTTGCTTATCTTCGCTTGACTCTTGCATCATCATTACCATGGTTTGACTTTGACTTTGACTCTTAGATATCTCAATATTTATAGCCTACTAATTCATGCTAATAGGTAGTCATCCATGTGGTGAACATTTGTCATCTTCAAATACTCTTCATCCCTTTATTAATGCACTACAAACCGTCTAAACATGGATATTGCCGTGGAATTCAACACTAGGTGTGGAATGGTCAAGATTTTGTAATTGTAGAGATGTTTTTATTATAATTCAAAAAGAGACATAAATTCTAAAACATGGGTGATTAGTACCTTTTATAAGTTGAAATAACCTTGAGTACGTTGAGAGTACTACAAAAATGGCCCCAAAAAGATAAAGGAGAGGGAAAGAGATGGTCAGAAGGGAAACAATTTCAGACTTAAACATTCCCCCACACCGAAGGTCTTGCATGTCCTCATGCACCAAAAATAAAAATTGGTTCTTATTTCTTCTTCAATGCATGATTTCTGAACCCTATGCAAGCACATCTAGGCCAGTGCTTTTATTTATTTTTCTAATGCTGAAGGTAGCCCTTGGTATTTTCATCAGAAGTTTACTCTACAAACCCCCGATCTTATTATTAAGTAACTTATTGTTTGCTTTGAGTTTCTTATTTTTCTTAAAACAATGGAAAATATGTAAAAGTATGCTAACATTTTGAGTTCTTAATATATCCTTATATACCTTTGTTTCTTCTCTTTCTTGTGTGAGATGTTTATTAAGAAGTTCTAGCTCATATATATCGTGCTTTAGGGTATCCTAAAGTCTATGGTCTAGAAAAAGAGTTTCATTGAATGCATTTTCTTGATTTGGTGAGGAACTTACCTTTTGTTGCACTCTTTGTTCTAGGGATTCCACATAGTCATAAATTTCTAGTTGGATTGGGTCAATGTCTCGTGTTTTTCTTATCATGCACACTGTGTGAGGTGGTGTTATGTACCCTTCTTCTTCAAGATCGATCATTTCTGGAGACTGTGTATGTGAAAGTTTTGAAATTCTCTAGCTTCTTCTCAATTTTACCCCTGATCCTTCAGTGTTTTGACTTTTTGCTTTGCTAAGCTCTTGTTTTATCTTCTCTGATTTTTCACTTTCTTCGAGTATCTTAGAACTTACACTGACTTTCTTTCTTCTAAGACTCTACTTTTTATTTTTCTACTTACATTTTCCAAAATTATTGAGAGAGTAGGTTGTTGTCTTCAAAAGGGTCATATGGTGTTTCTATTTCATTATGTTCTGGATTTTCTTCTTC
>APFE031184652.1:15148-35329 GCA_000404065.3 Pinus taeda | reverse complement strand
CCAATTATTAGTGGCTTAATTGCAACACACCATGCCATACCATAGGATATATAATTACACATGTCCATACATTTTTAGGTGATTTTATCACTCCAACTCCCGAGGCTCCACGATTTAGTCTAATTAATGAAGATACCGATTATTAACATCCATGATACCATGTCCATGCATGCTAATTCATGGACCATTCATTTTCCGATAGCTCCATCTTTCCAATGTCATTAGGCCAAACCTATTTGACTTTGGAGTAGTCTATAGTGCGAATTTTTGGAGATGGATGGGACGTTTCTATGGGTGATGGTCATACATAGCATGGCAATAATTACCGTGTCTCTTGATTTCTCGACAACTCCATTTTCCCTGTGAGTTGACATCTTCGAAGGTCTGACAACAAACAGAAGTTGCCACCACTGTTCTTCCAGGCCAACTCAATTAAAGCAAGTCTGCGGCACAATCTTTATGTGAAATTCAAAATTTGAAATTTGAGCACGCTACATGCCCTCCCATGCTCGCTCCAGGTGAATGCATGAACATGTGCATGGTGGAGAGGATGGTAGTGGGTAGCGGACGGATTCTATAGCAAGTGGCTTCCCAAAGAATTTATGCCTCCCTGGTTGCTACAACAATTGTGCCAACATCATTGACCTCTATTTCAATATTGTGGCTAGAGAAGGTACTTATTATTCTTCATTATCCTATTCATGTACCCTATACTATAGCAGAGGTAAAATATTATATTCACTGGATATCCTACATGAGACATACCTGTAACCATGAATATATGTATGGCTTTTACACCTGAATTCAACCCATGATTGATTCATATAGATATATAATTTCTGGTGTCTACTTGCGCCCACCTGTGCGAGGTTCACAGAACTAGAGACCGTGGGATGATAAGTGAGGTTACATAATTTGTTATTGCTTCCACAACAATTGGTTTTGGCGATATAACAATTCCTCCCACTTCGGCTCCATCTTCAGTCTCTTCGCTCAGTCATTAGCTACTAGACTCTGTAATTTTCCTAATGCTTGTACAAGCAGTGGAGTGTACAACCAAATTTGTTTTGTAGAACTTATATCTTCTATTTGCTATTATTGAAGGGTCCAATGTGATTTATTGGACTTTCTTTTTCAAATATTCCTTCAATCAATCAAATTTACTATAAATTTATTTGGAACAAGGGATTTAATTCGCAGTAGTAAGTGTTTTTCGAATCACTTTATAGTTTTATGGTATACTTCACCACTTTGTGGAAATATGATTATAACACACATTTTATGTATGATATTTCACTTTTATGAATTCTTCGTTCAAGGAGGGCCATTTCAAATTATTAATCATCCCTATATAGTAATATATAAACTTACATGAAAGGGTTTTTTTATTATATTTGCCCTATTGTCCACTTAATAGAGTTTCTTGTCCAATTATACATTATATGATTTTAATTAACTACAATAATATATAAATACATATCACCAATATTGAAATGAATTTAAAATTCTAAAAAAGCTAATCATACACTATCTTAATAGATTATATAATTTCATCCTTAAAAAGCTCAAAGGGTTCTTAATACTAGAGAAGAAAGTAGAAAAAACCAACAAAATTATAAAATAGTAAAAAGTATGAAACCAACCATGTGAAAAAGCTCTTAATACGGGAGAAGAAAGTAGAAAAAACACCAACAAAATTATAAAATAGTAAAAAGTATAAAACCAACCATGTGAAAAGGAAATAAAATTAAATAGGTAAAATTTAAGAAATGAGAAAAAAAAAGGAATATTTAAAGTATAAAACCAACAATGTGAAAAGAAAAAAAAATTAAATAGGTAAAATTTAAGAAATGAGGGATAATATAAAAAAAGAATTAAAGGAAAATTATATTTTAAAATTTATCAAAATAAGAAGTCATTTTTTAAAATTGAAAAAATAAACAAATAATTAAATGAAAATTTATCAAAGTAATTAATTCTTTTAACACATGAAGAAAAAAATATTCTCATCATTTATTTTTAATCTATATGGACTTATAAGTAAGAATAATGTGCACACATTACTACATTAAGAAGAGAAAAATACATCTACGTGCGGTTAGAAAGGGGATGAAACAATTAATGAATATATTGCTACATTAAAAAAATTAGAAAAATACAAATTAATCCCATCTTAAAATTATATTATATAGTGTGTTTTGGTGAGAGAGAACATTTAAAGAAATTTGATCCCTTAAAGTGATTGATAGATTCAATTTTAAGATGGATCTACACTAGTTAATAATAATATAATTTCATATCATACAAAATTTCATTCACCTTTACAATGTAGTATAGGGTATAGAATTTGTCATGAACAAAGGAATGAATATAATGCTACATTAAAAAATTTAAAAATACAAGTCAATTACATCTTAGATGGCACTAAATTAAATTAAAAAAATAAATAAATCACATGCATAAATAGATATCTATGTGACAACATCTAAAACATATTAAACCAATATTCATACATCTTAAACCTAGGTATATCAAGCATTTAGAGGTATAGAGTTTGTTAGTGTGTAAATTTTATTAATATGAAGGAATTAATACACAACATGGAATTAAATGGTGAAAAGATTACATTTTAAAAGATTGGTCTCTTTAGGTGCTTGATAGATTCAAGTTTGAGATGAATATGAGCTAGTTAATAACAATATAATTTCATATTATGCAAAACATTTCATACATTTAAAATGTAATATGAATAGAAGTTGTGAAGAACAAACCAATAAACGTATTGCTACATTAAAAAAAAATATACAACTCAACTCCATCTTAAACAATATTAAATTAAATTAAATAAAAAAAATTAATAACTACATACACACATATGTATGTTAACAACATTTAAAAAAAATCATCTAAGATCATGATTAGTCAATTTAGTGTCGTGAATTGCTTGCATAAATTATCAACCGAGGCTTGTAAACTGATGAAGTGTGGTGCACTATATGTGTTTAGTTAACCTTTCGTGGTGCACTATATGTGTTTAGTTAACCTTTCCTTACTTCGTTGTTTTGTATATTATGTTGTTTTGGGGGGTTTTTGTTCTTTGATGTCTAAGAATGTTCAACCTAAAACTATGAGAATATTTAATTGAATCTAAAGAAATCTTCCTAAGTTAATCTAATTCTCTAATAGAAAACTATTGGCTAGTTAGAACCTAATTTGGAAAACAAAGCATCTATCTTATCTTATCGTTAGTCCTAATCCATGGATCTAATTCTTAAAACCAAAAATGAAATTGCAGTGTTTGTTTTAAGTAAAGATAGAAAATGAAATCAATTAAAGTACTTCCGGTTACTTTAGTATTCAATTATGAAGTATGATCTTCTTGAGATGGAGTATAAGCAACTGTCTGTACTTTAACGTCCTAGAAAAATAAGTAGAGTATGTAACTAAGTGAGAATATAAGAGAAACAAGGTGAAAGCATGTAAAACTAACTGTAAACAACTAATGTATTTTTGGCTTTCTCCAAAATTCAAATGTGAAACATTAACCTCTTGAAGTGCTGCATAAGAAGTCAATTATGCCTTAAGTCCTAAGTTCCTATGAAGCTAATAACAATGTACTGAGTAATTTCAATCATTGTATGAATTAGACATTTAACCATTTAGTTTAAGATCATCATCATCTTGAAATGGATTTTGAAAACATCCATTAAGACAGTTAATTGACAATTCTGTCGACAAAACAATAAGAAAAACTAAGCAACTGTGTATTCTTATCACTTCAATCTTAATTCAATTTGGAAACAGAGTTATTTTTCTCCATCAAATATCTTAGAAGAACAAGGCTGCACAGTTGTGAATTATCACTATGCTATTGATAAAAAACTAGAATGAAATATTATCCTAATTAGAAAACAGATTTGTTGAAAACAGAGTAATGCAAATTGAACTAAAAACAGCAATAAAAACATCCTCTAGTGTAGGGGCCCTTTGCAACTTATTTGGCTAGACTGCTGGCTGGTTAAAGATGCTCTTAACCAATCATTCACTACAGGAACTTTATATTATGATAAAATAAGTCTGTATACAGAGTATAAGCAAAAAGCCTGAATTTAACACTTAATTTATGAATTGTTTCTCAGTTCTATGTAACTGATATTTAAAGGAAAATAACATAACTATTTGTGAGATAAACTTGCTACAGGTGGCTAATACGAATTAGATTTGCAATAGGACTGTTGGACTCTTGATTTCCTACGAAAGAGCAAATCAAGAGTCCTACTGCTTTCGGATAACGTATTTTGACTCCATCTTTGACCATGATCCTAGGCTTTCTTTTTTGTCGATTTGGACCGAGTGAATAGGATGGAATCCATGTGGAGATGATTCTAGAAATGCCTATGTGGCCTAATTCTTCATTTGACACCTAGAATCTGTCAAACCATGAGAGTAGCTACGGAATCCACAGTTAGTTACAGAATAGGCTACGTTCTGTAGCTAAATTGAAAAAATCTACTCAAATAGCAAGAACATGAAAATATAATATGGCAATCATTTTAATGGTTTCCTTAAGACAAAACTTAGCATTTATCATTGATTGGGGTCTGTAATCTTATGAGAAAGTGAGGGAAAAAAGTGAGAAAACTGTCAAGGAGAGGGTAATTCTGAGGTTTAATAGATCCATCTTAAAACCAAATCTTTCAAGCATCTAGAGGTATCAAAGTTGTTAGTGTGTAAAAATTTTAATATGAAGGAACTAATGCATGGCATGGAAGTAAATGATAAAAAAATTACACATCTAACTATGTTATCCCTTTTAGTTTTTAATATTCAAATTTAATATGGATTTAAGCTAATAAGAATGCATAGGTGTTTTTAGTACAAAAATTCATATCATTCAAAAACTCCCTTACCTTTACATGTATGCGAAGAAAATATCTATTATGAAGACTATTTTCCTCTCTTAGGAACACTCAATGTCCCTAACCCATTTTTTTAATGCAAAACTGCCTAATAGTACCTAGAATACCATTTGGGGATCAAAGACCCCAAAGAAAGGCTATTATTCATGGTGGTATGCCTTATTCACAATGCTTAATCATGAAGACTATTTTCCTCTCTTAGGAACACTCAATGTCCCTAACCCATCTTTTTTATGCAAAACTACCTAATAGTACCTAGAATACCATTTGGGGATCAAAGACCCCAAGGAAAGGGTATTATTCATGGTGGGATGCCTTATTCACAATGCTTAGGACCTAGAGGGTTCATTTTCCTATGTAAGGCCCTTGTTTCTCTTTTTTACCATGGTTTAGGCCCTAAAGTTATCCTTATTTCCAAAATCCAATTAATTGCAACCATATCCCATTCAAATTTGAAAATCATGTAGAGAGGTCCTATGTGGCGTGTCAATGTATCTTCCACCATGTTTGAGCCTAACAATATTTTTAAAATTCTGACTTGTTGATATAACATACTCAATAGGTTATGTCATTTATTGAGGTTACTATATGCTTCTTGAAACCACAAAAATTATACTATTTTTTCTTTGATACCTCTCTCTTATATATCCAACCACCCCAATGGCATGTTTTAGGTGTTGGAGTGCTCCAAGTTCCTTTCACAAACTTATAAATATTATCTAATACCACTTTTTAGTGTATCTAGTATCCATACTACACCCACGACACTTTGATTTTAACTTTATTCCAAATATGGTATGTACAAAAACATGTACTTAGGCTAATAGTTATGTTTGTACTCATGTAGTTACTAATGGTTAATTTATTGAATTTTTATCCTTTCAGGTGATGGAAAAACATTTATGATGGAGGCTTTGCCACTAAGAGCTTAAGAGGAAATGCTTAATTTAATGAACAAAGAATTTTGAATAGAAAAATGGTTTCGCTTATGGATTAGTTTCTATGAGATATATGGTTGCAAACTATGTGATCTCCTTAGTGACGGGAGGTATGTATATGAACATACATGTATTCAAATTGATTTCGTATAACCGTAACTACAAATATTGATTCTATATTTTAGGTGCTCCATTCTTATGGGTCTTTACAAGACCTTATAGCATCTATATGAGAATATATTAGAAGCCTTTCCAACTTGAAGAGATATGTATGATGGTCTTTTTTTCTTGAAGTTTGTCATCTTGAAGAAGGGTTTTTGTTTAGATTCAATGACGTTTTTGTAATAAAAATGAGCTAATAATAGTGTTTAGGGAGGGATCTCTTAATTCCAGACACTATGGAGTGAGAAAAACATTAGAAAGTTTTCCATATATTGGTTGTAAATTCAACCAATGTGAAAATTATTTTATGTGCAATTGTTCATTGTGTAAAATTTTAAGATAACAAATAGAAAGTTAGCATTTCACACTCCAGTTCTTGTTATTTCATTTTTTTGGAAAAATATTTCCATATACGTCCTGAGAAATTTACCAGAAAGGAGTTGAGGAAATGATATGTAGTTAGTACCATGAAATTTTTTTCTCTTTTGTCTGAAATTCCTCATTTAGTAACATGTAACACAATTTTTCTTCACTAATATGATGGTACATTTTGGGTAAATGATTTATATCATTTTTTTTTTTATCAAGATAACATAGTTTTTTAAAGCATTCTAACTCAATGGAAGATCACTTTCTTTGCAAGTAAGAGGTTGGTGGTTTGATTCCATGCTACCCTAACATTAATTAATTATTGAAAGAACAAAAATATTCACATTATATATATATTTTTCTAAGTAATACTATTCTATTGAAAAAACAAAATTAAAAATGCAACGAGGCTCCGGCCTCTGCGGTGCTGAACAGAGTTATGTCAAAATTTAATCAAGAAGACAAAACTCAACTGCCCACCAAGGGGAAACCAGTCCGAGTGAACCCATTGTTAAATGCCCACGTAGGGGTCTCAATTCTTAACCTAAAAAGGCCCACATAGGGGTCTTAAATCAAAACCAATCAAAACGAGCCACATGGTTTGAAAAAAAGTAGAGAAAAAACCCCATGAAACAACAAGAGAGTGACAAATCAAAACCTGAGAACTTGGCCCCCTAGGTCTCGTCTGGTGGAGGCTCCTCCACAATGTGACACACGTACTCATACCAGTCATCATCCTCTGCTGACGTGCCACGCGGGATGCCACCGACTGCTTGCGAACCGGCCGAACTGCCCTTGACTGCATGCTTGCCTGATGTGCCACACGGGATGCCACCAACTGCTTGGGTGGCACCCGAATTGCCTTCGATTGTATGCTTTCCTTCAGCCATATCCTCGCCATGCAGAATGATGTCATGACCAACCTTTCTCGTCTTCTCTATCATCTACTACTTGCTGTTGTTTCCTTTCTCTGGTTCACAACCATCCTTGTTCGTCTTATCTGCCTTCTGCTGCTTGCTGTTGTTCCCTTTCTCTGGTCCAGGTTTGTGGGTTTGAGCATCTTGCTCATCCTGCGGACTGATTTCCTCACTGAAGGTCACTGTGATAGTGGAAATGATATTGGGATGATGCAACATATTGTGAAAGAGAAAGTGGGTCGTGTGGTGAGAGGGGTGGGGGGGGTAGGGAGGTTGTCCGTTTGGGTAGTAGCATTCATTCTTCTGGCACCATGGGCCTGTGCCCGACCTTTGCCACTGCACGTGTCAGGGTGTCTACCAGAGAAATGACCTCTGGAATGAATAGTAGAAGGGGATGAAGAAGGAGTTGCTTGTTCAGGGGTGGGCGTTGAGGGGAGGCGAATGCTTCCACCGCGGCTACCACCTCTTCTGTTACGCATTCGATGGCGAGTATGCGGCATGGCTAGTTGATGGTTGTTGGTTTGGGCCAAAATGACTGTGTTGTTATCAGTGATTGCAGTAGGGGAGGAAAAGTTTACTCTGGAATTGATGAGGCTATTCAGAAGAGATGTAGAGGAATTTTGGGCAGAATTTAGAGCACAGTGAGTGGTTTGGGAGAAATGGAAACCGTTCCCCAAATCAATACATTTGACGATCCAACAGTGCCTCCCTGTAATTTTGTGCGAGCTCGGATCCGCAGCATGAGGGTGCCAAGAGCAGTTTAGCGGGGATGGGATGAATGGGTTATGGCTTGCAGAAGCCATGGCCTTATGCCTGCTACAAATTCCTCGACTCGAGCACCCAAGTAATGGTGCCTGCAGGCCAACTGTGGCTTGCCATAAATTGGCATGGAAGGGGATGCGGGTGGCCATGCAACTTGGCCGCCTGCCGTCCTTTTTCCTAATCTGCATTAACGTCAATTTAATCACTCGCATCTGGGTGTGACTCTTCACTTTGTACTAGTTCATTATATTCCTGTAGTTGGGAAGCATTGTTGGTTATGTTGAGCGAACTTGTATGTAGAGTCCAATCTCTGTCCACCCCCAAATTTTCCAGGAGATTAGCCACTTTGTTTCCTTCTCTTTTGATGTGTTTGAAAGTGACTGCTCTGTTAGTGGTGAGCCATTGATCTATGAGCTCTAATCTTTTTGCCAATCTCCAACTGTTGACCACTTTGTATGTCGTGGTCCCCTGCAGGATCTGATTAGCCATATTAATAAGAATGTGAGAGTTGCCTTCAATTACTAAGGGGAAGAAGTTGTGTCATTGAGCTAAAAGAAGCCCTTGTCATAGCCCCTCTAGCTCAGCAGAATTGTTCGTATCCCATCCAATTGAGCCTAGGAAAATTAAAGGAGGTTTGCCTTTGTGATCCCTGAATATTCCTCCATATCCTGCTCTACCCGGGTTACCTTTGGAGGCCCCATCGAAGTTTAATTGTATCATATTATGTGGCAGAGGGATCCATTTGTTTGGAATATTGTGATGTAAAGAGGATTTACTATGTTTTTCCTGTACCTGGTCATCCGAAGATTCTAGTTTGTCCATATATTCTGCTCTTGTGGAAGGGAAGGAAAGTCCTCTTCATTCCAAGTTTGGAGCATTAAAGTTTCCTAAAGGTTGTTGCAAAAGCTACTTCATGGGACTTCTAATGGTGTACATTGATCTTTGAAGATGCGGCGATTCCTTTCTTTCCATATAGACCACATAAGAAGACCTGGGATGATTTTCCACAAAGAATTTAATAGTTTGCTCTTGTATGGATTGATTGCCCAGCTATGAATGGTGTTGGTAATATCATCTTTAATTCTTCCTTCTTTTTGGCATCTAAAACTTGCTTTTCCCCAAAGTCTATTTGCCAAATTGCAAGAGTTCATGAGGTGCTGGATGATTTCTTCCTGTTGTTTACATTTATGGAATATGGAGGGCCCATGGAAACTTTTTTTGCTTAGATTGTCCTAAGTGAGTATTTTTTTTGACATAACAACCAAAGGAAAGTAGAAACTTTGGGCCAAATGTTGGGGGACCATACTTTGTCCCAGAGAGGATCCTTGATTGTTTGATTGCCAATTATTAGTTTTTATGCCTCTTGAGTGGTAAAAGTTCCACATGCATTATAGCCCCATCATATTATGTCCTTCTTATTAGAAAAAATTATTTTCCTATTGGTAAGCTCTGTCTCCAAATTATTATGAATAGACTCTGTTCCGTACCTGATGACGTGAGTCGTGCTTATCCATTGTCTATATCCCTGATTGAGAGTAGGAATCCAATGCTAGATAACTTTATCTATTTGATGCTCCTCCCATTCCTATGTTTGGTGAGGTCTAATCAGGTCGCTCAGTTTGGGTCTCTGGTGCCAAGAGTCATCCCAAAAACGTGCATTGTTGTCGTCCCTTATTTCCCATAAACTATGCTGTTAGATTATAGCTTTGTGCTGATTGGCCGCATTCCAAATTAAGGAACCTTTTAGTCGAATTAACTCATCTGTCGGTTAGTTGTTTGCATATTTGGCAGTCCAGAGGATGGCCCAGGGTGTCTGCGGAGCAGAAACCCATTTCCACCATAATCTTGCTCCCATGACTGCATTGCTATGTTGAGGATCTCGGATCCCAGTGCCCCCAAAAAAGTTTGGAAGGCAAACCGTAGCCCACTTGACTAGTGCCCATTTTCTATTATGTCCCGAGGATACCTATAAAAAATTTCGTTGTAGATTTTTTATTTTCTTAAGCACCCATTTTGGTGCTGCCAAAACAGAGAAAAGATAAAGAGGCATGGATTGCAGGACAACTTTGACTAATACTAGATGACTGGCCATATTGAGGGCTCTATAAGTCCAGGAGAAAAGGCGAGCTTCCAATTTTTCTAGGAGCAATTTCCAGGAGGAGTGCTCTAATGTAGAGTCAGTCATGGGTGCATCCAGATATTTAGAAGGGAGAGAGGCAACTGAGAATTCAAAAATGCGGGCTATAGAAGATTGAGTGATGTAAGGGGTATGAAAGAAAAAGATTTGGGATTTAACATTATTAATGCTAGCACCAGAGGCTTCAGAGATCTCATTTAGAAGGGATTTTATTTTAAGGGCTTCTTGAACCGAGGGATGTCCAAACAACATGTTATTGTCCACAAACTATTGGTAGGTAAAAGCAGGGGTATTGGGGAAGGAAATACCTCTGAGTTGTTGTGATTGAAGAGCATTTTTGATACTTCTACCTAGCCCTTCCACCATTAAGACAAAAAGAAAGGGGGAAATAGGATCTTCTTGTCGGATGCCTCTAGAGGGAGGAAAGGGGGTGGAAGGTATGCCATTAACCAAAATGGAGAAAAGAGTAGAGGATATAAGAATCATAACCGATCTAACCCATGGAGGGGAGAAGCTAAAGGTAGTCAGCATCTTTTGAATGAAAGTCCAACTTAACTTATCAAAATCTTTTGAAAGTTAAATTTTAAGGAGCATATCTGCTTTTTTGAGATGCTTCAGGGAGTGTATGATCTCATGGGTGAGAATGATGCCATCTGTGATTTGCCTCGTTTCCACATATCACGATTTTTCTGGCGAGATGAGCATAGGTAGCAGCAGCTTCAGGCGAGAGGCGATAACTTAGATATGATTTTGTATATGACATTATAGAGAGCGATAGGCATGAATTTGTTCGAAGTTAGAGATTGCTCTTCTTTGGGGATAAGGGCAATAAAAGTCGTGTTCAAAGAGGGAAGCATCCAACGTATAGTCCAAGATTCTTCAACTACCTGCCAGACCTCCTCTTTGATGAGATCCCAGAAGTTATGAAAGAAGTTTGAGGTAAATCCATCTGGACCAGGTGCCTTTCCTTCCTTGAGCTGTCACATAGCAGAATCGACTTCTTGTAGAGATATCAGACAAAGGAGAAGCTGATTGTGTTATTTTGTTATAATTCTCGAAATGTTCTATATAATATTCTCTATAGCTGGTTGTCGGTTGACTTGTGTTTCTTGATGCACTCGTTTGAAATATGTAAAAAGCTATTGTTCTATGTCCTCATGGTTTTCCAAGCATACTCCTTGCTGATTCTGAATATGAGTGATATTGTTGTACATTCTTCACTATATGGTGGTGCGGTGAAAAAATTTCGTATTTCGCTCTCCCTCCTTAAGCCATCTGACTCTAGATTTTTGTTTCCAGAGTATCTCCTCTTGCTTTTCTCTTAAAGCTATTTGAATTTGAAGGAGCTTTTCCTGATCTGAGAGGGCTTTAGTTCTTCCTTCAGTAATTATTGTTTGCTGGATTCTTTTTTACTTCCTGAGCTAGAGCATTCTGAGCTCGAAAGATATTACCAAAGGTCAGTTGATTCCAATGCTTGATGTTATTTTTGAGATGTTTGAGTTTTTGTTGGAATTGATACATTTTTGAACCTTCCGGGGGACTGAAGCATTTCCATGCTGTATGTATCAGATTGTTGAAGTCTGGATGCATCAGCCAAAAGGCTTCAAAATGAAAAGGTCTTTGAGTGTTATTCCCGAGTATTTTCCATTCGAGCGAAATAGGCCAACGATCTGAGCCAGAAAGAGGTAAGATCGAGGCTGAAAGATCTCCTCCAAGATGAATGGCATTGTTTGAAAGCAAAAATTTGTCTAGTTGGGAGGCGATTTGTTGGGTACCAGTTCTTCTATTGTTCCATGTGTAGATACCATTATTGAATGGCATATCAATAAGCTAGTTGTTTTGTATGAAATTCCTTAAATGGGTACTTTCACTGTCCAGTTTGTTCCTGCCTCCACTTTTTTCTTCCAGTTTAGTAATCATATTGAAGTCTCCTCCTGTTATCCAGAGCAAATGTATTCTGGTGGAGTTGATCAAAGTTAATGTACTCATAATGGTTAACTTATTCACTGCTTCCTGGGGGGAAATAGACACTGGTGAGGTGACCATGCACATTTTTCCCTATTATATAAAAAGTGGCTTGAATGAAATGATGACCCACATGGATGTTAGTAAGAATGATAGCTCACTCATCCCAGGCTATTGCTAGTCCTTCTGAGGCTCCTAAGGCATCCACTGCTACTGTTTGACTGCCTAGCCATTCTTTCGCAAGAGTTTGGCCAAGTGTGGTAGAATTACATTTTGTTTCTTACATGAAGAAAAGTTGGGGTTTCTCTTACTGAATCATGTTTTTGATCTCTCTGTATTTTCCAAGGCTGTTTAGCCTTCTTATATTCCAAGATGTGAGCTTCATATTTCAGTATTGGGTAGGGGACTGTAGTACTTTGTAAGCTTGGAATATCTTCCTGATTCCACCAGCATTTCCCCAATGCGGATGGTTCTTTGGAGGTCTGTCTTTATCCCTCATTTCTTAGTGTCTTTAGGAATATTTTTCCCATCCCATTGACCTTCGGGTTGAATACCTAGAGATCTTTGCTGATGTGCTCTGGAAATGATAACTTCCAGGCTTTCTAGTTGTCTTTTTTGGATTTTGTCAAATTCTTTTTTCCTGCAAGCTTGCTCTAGGCCGAATATGTCCAGATCTCCTATGTCTATACTTTTAAGCTCTTCTTCCATGTGCTTGGCCTCACTACTTTCCGCCACGAAGTATGTTGAAGCAGTGGTCTCTTGCTAAAAAATGTCAATATCCATGCCATGAGGTTTCCAGATCGGAGTCATACTGAGCATGGAGGTGGTGAGATCTTTGGATTGCGAGGGCTTTTGAGTTTTCCCTAAAAGCCTGTGGGGTTGACTTTAGAGCTTACCTTGAGAGGCTCTTTGGAGGGTAAGGGGGACTCAAGGCCTGTCAGAGCAGGTTGACCTATAATGTTAAAGCTGTTACTGGTCGATGGCATTGATGTATTGGCGGAAGGATTTTTAGGGTTTGATGCAGGTTTTTTGTAGTTCTTTTTGCGATTGTTTACCTTGGTGAAACTCTCAGAATTAGGTTTCTCTGAGGAGGTATAAGTTGGGGGTTTCACATTTAGCGGGCAATCACGAAAGAGATGGACATGGGCATGACATTTTCTACATCTGAATGGAACATGTTCGTAGTCTATTGACTGAATCCACTCAAAATCATCATGATATAGACTTATCGTATCCAGAAGAGCTTTTCTTAGATGCATATAGACACAACTGTGGGCATAGGATGTATATCTTCTGAGTTTTGTCTCCACAATTTTAATGAACTCCCCAGTCCATCTCCAATGCCTTTGAGTGAATCTTCATCCCAATATTCCAGTGGAAGGGAGTAAAGACGGATCCAGATTGGTGCCCAACTTAGATCCTCTTTGTTCGGGTTGGATCTCTCAATCCAATCTATCAGGTATAGACCAGCAGCATTGAAGAAGTAGGGTCCTCCATCGATTACCCTATTCCTGTATTCTATACAGTTGAAGACCACCGTGAAGAAGCCCTTTGGTACTAGCTGCAAGGTGATCTGCCCTTTTGGTTTCCATTTGGCTACGATCCAACTGTGCAGGGCTTTCTCTGTGGGCCAGAAGCCGATAAATTTCACGATTAATGCATGATCCTTCATGAACTAGATTTTGGTATTGATTCTTTGACTTGGTAGTTCAATCTTTGGTCTTTCTGCCGCAACAGGTTTGTAGGTTGCTGAGATTGCTTTGGGAACCTCATCCATTCTTGCATTAGCTATCTGTGCATTCTGATTTGTTTCTGTTTCTTCCTGTGGATTTTTGTGTTTTCCTTGATTGTTCTGGTTTGCCAGCTTTGTTCAATTGGTGGTCTGATCATTTCTAGTTTGAACTTGAGGTTCTCCCTGATCGCTGGGGGGATGCACCGTGTCCCCCCATAGAGGTTATCCATGACGAATACTCTATTCATTGTTGTATATTATTGCCAGTGTTGCTGACAAACTGTTGCAGAGGCGTCGTGGTCTGAGCAGGTCTGCCATTGCAAAGTCTGACAAAATCCTAAACTGCCATCGTTCCGTCGTCTTCCCCCGTTTCCGCAGTTGATTATGAGTTAATCATATATTTATATAGTTGATTATATATTTATTTCTAAAGAGAATTTTTATTATCTCTAGAGAGATAAAAATTAGGATTAAAGACATATTGTCTCTATAGAGACAATAACTAGGATTAAATACATATTTTTTTGCTTATGTAAGAGTCGTGCCTTCTTAATGCCCCTAGGAAAAAGAATCTCCAGCGCAATGATCTGGAGTAGCGCGCGCCCTAAGAAAGCCCTTGGATTGTCCCCTGCATCACAGCGATCTGGGCCTTGGCCTCAGCCATGGCCCCCCCGGATTCATCCCAGGAGGATCCTGAGAAAGCCTTCTCAGATCTGGTAAAATCTCTCCCTCCTCTGCGCCCCAGACCTGCAATCTCGAAATTCATTAAGAAAATTGACATTCTTCAGGAAGTTGAGCTTCCTCCAACTCTTCCTCGCATGGCAGCACTTTCCTTGGCCGAGAAAGGACTCATCGGGCAATTTACTGGACTATGGCCATCGCCAAGAACAATGCAAAGATGGGTAGAACGCAACTGGCCGGATAAGATTCTGGGGAAAATTTCAATAAGATTCTGTGGAAAAGGCTATTATACATTTCACTTCGAATCTAAAGTAGACAAGGATTTGATCTTCAAAAACGGGCCTTATTTTATGGACTCCAGAGGTCTCTATCTTAATAAATGGACCCATGACTTCGATTTGGAGCTGGATATCCCCAGTGCTGTTCCAGTTTGGGTACATCTCCCCCATCTCCCACTTCATTGCTGGGGAGACGAATTGGTTAGGGCTATAGGGAACGCGGTTGGCAAATACATAGACAGAAGTGAGCCCAAGGACAACATGCAAGCCTGTGCAAGGATCCGTGTCGAGGTGGATCTAGGAAGAGGACTACCTAAAGCAATAAAGCTAAAAGTGGATGACTGGAGGCATATTCAGCAGCTGGACTATGAGCAGATACCATTCAAGTGCAAGTTATGTCAGGAATATGGACATTCTGCGAATAGATGCACTAAAATTGTTAACATTGATAATAAAGAGCAAGATGGACATTGGGAGCTTGTCAAAAAGAAGAAATCTGTCCCTCCTTCCAAACTTGCTCTGAAGTCTGACATCCCTGGTCCTTCCACCTAGCACCCCCCCTCCCCTTCTCCCTTCCCCTCTGGTCTCTCTCAAGATCCGCCTGTCCCCTCCTCCTCCAATCCCTTTCTCATCCTTTCCTCTGATGATTCCATTCCTGACAAACCCGCCTCAGAGCCCTCTAACTCCCATCTGCCTCCAATCTCCTCTTCCCAACCCTCCCTTGAGCCACCCCCCCCCCCCTCAAGGAACCACCAGGAGCTTTCAAAAGAACATGGGGCATCTAGTGATACGTATAAAAAACCGGGACCTGGCAGGAAATCCGCCAAGCAACAAAGAGATGAGAATGCCCAGAAGGACATTGCTTTGGGCACTCAAACTCCAGTTGAATCCTTCATCACTGGACACCACGAGAAAGAGGCTACTGGCAAAGATCAAGAGAGGCGAGCACCTCTCCGCACACCCAATGCATCATGATGAAAATCCTTTCATGGAATAGTAGGGGATTGGAGCATCCCTAAAAAATAGCAGCCCTCAAAGACTTACTCCGCATCGAGAAGCCTGAAATAATGTTGATACAAGAAACAAAACAAGATCAACAAGAAATGAAAAAAATCATAGACCAACAGAAGCAGTACGTAGGAAGTATCAGCGGCTCCAGAGGGGCCTCTGGAGGTATAGTCACCATTTGGGACAACAATAAATGGCTTTGCAACTCCGCAATTATCAACCTGTACTGGATCAGAACTAATCTTGAAAGCATAACAAGGGATAGAAATGTAGTCATTTACAATGTTTATGTACCCAATCATTATAAAGAGAAGGAAATTTGTTGGGACAACTTGAAGACAAGCATCGAAGGAGAAAGCACTATAAATCTCATAGTCGCTGGAGACTTTAATCTGATCTTGCATGCCAACGAGAAAAGAGGAGGGAACTTTGCACCTGATCCTTACAGGGGCCATCTGGAAACCATTATACAGGAGAATGAATTAGTGGACATCATTCCAAAAAACCGCAGATACACTTGGAGCAACCGAAGAATTGGAAGTGGCAACATTATGGAACGTCTTGACAGATTTCTGGTCAATATATCGTTCCTCACAATCTTTTCTGTTGGTTATACCAACATCCTCAGCACTTCTGCTTCAGACCACTACCCTATCTCCTTAACTTTGGAGGCCCATCACCCTCTGGGTCCGATTCCCTTTAAATTCAGCCCTCTTTGGAACCGAAATCCTATAGCCAGAGCGATCGTTGAGGAAGTCTGGAGACAGCACGTGGAGGGTTCGCCAAGCTTCATATGGGAGACTAAATTAAAAAAAGTAAAGAAGGCACTAAAAGACTGGGCCAGAGATAGCTATCAGGAACCCGAGGAGATAAAAAAGAGAGTCAAAAAAGATTTAGAAGAAGTGCAAACAAGGATAGAAGAGCAAGGTCTATCTCATCAATACAAGGTACAAGAGAATGCACTGCATGAACAGTTAACCCACATCAATAGGGAGGAAGAAATCAAGTGGCGAATTAAATCCAGGCAATTATGGTTACAAGGGGGAGATAAAAATACAGCTTATTTCCATAAATAGGCCACTGCTCGAAAGGTCAGAAATAATGTAAATACAATCATGGACAGCGAAGGAAATAGACACAGCACTCAAGAGGCCATAAAGAAGGCTGCCTATAAACATTACAATGACCTCCTCACAGAACTCAAAGGGGCAGAAGATTACTCAGACTTGCTCCAGTAGTTGCCCAAGGGCATCACTAAAGAGATGAACAATATTCTAAATAGTGAGATCGACGAAGAGGAAATCAAAAGATCAATCTGGACTCTGCATCCAGACAAGGCCCCTGGGCCTGATGGATTTCCCATCTGCTTCTATAGGGAATTTTGGAGCTGGATTAAGAAAGATCTGGCAAAGATGATTAGATGGGTGCAAAGAAAAGGGAAATTTGTAGGATTCACTAACTCCACCTTTCTCGCCCTCATTCCCAAGGAGAACAGGCCCACCTCCTTCTCCAGGTTTCAGCCCATATCTCTCTGCAACTCCTCTTACAAAATTCTTACCAAAATCCTAGCTATGAGACTCAAGCCCCTTCTCCCCTCCCTGATATCTGAAAATCAAGGGGGGTTTATGTCCAACAGACACATCCATGACTCCATCCTTCTCGTTCAAGAAGCCATCCACTCGAGCCTATCCTGACAAGAGAAAGGATTTGTGTTAAAGCTTGAATTAGCAAACGCCTTTGATAGAGTAAGGAATTCCTTCTTGTTTGCAGTTTAAAACAAAATGGGCTTTGAATCTCCTTTCATTAATACCATTGCTGCCTGTATATCTGGTCCATGGATCTCCCCTCTGGTCAATGGTCGTCTTGGTGAATCCTTCCAATCCACCCAGGGCCTTAGACAGGGCTGCCCCTCTCCCCCTATCTTTTCATTCTCATGGCAGAATCTTTTAGCCAAGCCTTGGACCACAACAAAAGAGTGGGCCTAATAACAGGAATCAAATTCGGAAATGGAGTCAAAAATATCAATCATTCTAAGTTTGCAGATGATACATTACTCATTGGGGGCGCTTCTACTACCATTGCAAGACGGTTTAAGAATCTGCTAGATCAATATATGGAGTATTCAGGAGGGGCAGTAAACTACCATAAAAGCTGTGTCTACGGATGGAACATAACAAACCAAACTGCCCATAACATTGCTAGCATCTTTGGTGTCACATGTAACCTGGATTGGAATCATTTCTCCTACTTAGGCATGTCAGTGATTCTGGGGCCTCTGAAGGCGGAAACTTGGAACGATATCATTGACAAAGTCAAAAGAAAAGTGCAGCAATGGGGAACAATGTGGCTCAACCCTGCAGGCAGACTCGTCCTCCTAAAATCAAGTATCACTTCTCTTCCTCTTTATCGCTTCTCTTTGTATCAGGCCCCCGCCATTTTTCATCATAAAATGGAAATCACGCTTCGCCACTTTCTCTAGCAAGGGGGAAAGAATGACAAAACCAGGTTCAACTTAGTGAGCTGGAAGCATGTTATCCAATCTCAAGACAGAGGAGGACTTGGCATCAGATCCCCAAAAATCTTAAATTTAGCCTTTGGTGTGAAAATGGTATGGAGGCTAATAACTGGACCCACAGCTTGGTGGAAAAAGGTGCTGGAGATCAGATACCTCAACTTCCCTAGGCAACATCTCCTCGATTCCATTATTCCCAACAGAGAATCCACTAAAATCTGGAGGCTATGCAAGAAAGCTCTTCCTATTCTTAAGCAAAATACTTCTAAAGTTCCAGGTGGGGGACACAACATCAATTTTGGATCAGACAAAATCATGGGGCTTCCACCCTTGAACACGCATCAAGAAGCTACTCCAATTATCAACTATTTCAACAGCAGAGGCATTCATAACTTAGATCAAATCTCCAACTAGGACCCTCGTACCCATGCTTGGATGGGATGGTCTTTTGCAGAGATCCCTACAACATTAGAAACCAATCTCAGTTTTCTAAAGAAGCATCTACATAGCAAGGCCCCTACAAAAAAAGAAGGAACGGATGGCTTCCGCTGGGATCCATCAGGAGCGAACTATACTATAAAACCAGGCCATCCACACATTTGCAACAGCACCTTCCAGATGCCTCTGTGGAACCACTGGAAAATCGCTTGGCGTACAGAAGCGCTCCCAAAGATCAAATTCTTCATATGGCTCCTCCTAAAGGGAAAAATTCTCACTGCAGAGTATTTAAACAAAAGAGGAATCAATGGCCCTTCAAGATGCCCCAATTGTTGCAATGCTGAAGAAACTATGCACCACTTATTCATAGAGTGCTCCTTCGCTGCTGATTGCTGGAGAAAGATGTCCTCTCTCGACAACCTAACTTGGGAACCTTAGCATAGCATAGATGAGGCAATTTATAACTGGAAAAAATGTTGCCCCTGGAAAGAAAAGAGGAGCAGCTTGGTGAAAAGAGTATGGGATACCCTTCCCCACACTCTGCTGTGGCGAATCTGGCTAGCCAGAAACAAAAAAAACTTTCAAGACAAGAGCCCCAATGTTCGAACAACTTGTAACAAAGCCAAAAGCCTTGCCCAAGAAGCAATTTCAATCAACACCACAGGGAAAATTAATGCAACAAACTTCACGGTGGAGGAATGAATCATAATAAGTTACATTTTGGAAAGGAAGCATATTATTCAGGGCAACACTAAGAAGGAGACACTAAACAAGGGGCAGGATAGACCTTGGCAAATTAGACTACAAGACCAAGAATTTAACAGCTGGATCCAAAGGAGCAACTGTTACTCTCTATTCTTCGATAGGGCTTCAAAATCAAACCCAGGCATAGCTGGAGCAGGGGGTCTAATCCTCAATGATAAAGGGAATGCATTCTCAGTTACGAGTGGAGTCTAGGCAAGGTGTCAAACAACAGAGCTGAAGCCTTAGCTCTGTTTCAAGGTCTAACCCAACTAGGTAAACTGGGAATTAAAAAAGTTAGGGTCTTCAGAGACTCCTCAATAGTAATCCGGTTAATGGTTCATCACCAGAACTTGCCCAATACTATGCTACAACAAGTCAATATTCACAATCGACTCCTCCACCAGAATATGGATGACATTCAATACTTCCATGTCCTCCACAGCCTAAACAAGGAGGCGGACGAAAGGGCCAATAATGCGTGTGGAAGACCAACAGGTACCCTTAGATGCAATTCCTCAGAAATATTTCAAGCTATTTCATGACTATCATCAAAATCATTAGCGCCCATCCCAAAATGATTCAAAAGGAGTGTAGAAAATGTGAACTTCGGGCTGTCAAA
>APFE031184649.1:0-11594 GCA_000404065.3 Pinus taeda | reverse complement strand
GACTGCTCTAGGTTCCAATATGATTTTTCCTTCCTCTTCAATTTCTGGCAATATTGTTTGAATTGGGATCTTTTGCAAATTTTGAATAAGTGGCCATACTTCTTCATCCTTCTTCAATTCATCCCTTGCTTTATTTATCCAATCTGGTTGGATAATAGGAATAGCACAAAACAATGCTTCCACATCCTCATCCTTGAATAGTCTTCCCATTCGGTAAGGTCTCCATTTTTTAAGTGCATGTAGTATTGCCAACATTTCCTTCTCATAAATAGCTTGCTTGAGATGTAGCAGTAAAAATACCCAATCACCTACATCAAAACATTTTTCACTACTTTACAAGGAGTGATAATTTCTTCCAATACTTTACAAGATATGGTCAGATTCATTTCTTGATGCTCGATGTGATCTTTCACTTGTTGAACATTTTTCTTCTTTATATGTCCTTCTATCTCGATAGTTTGAGGAGTGATAATTTCTTCCAATACTTTACAAGATATGGTCAAATTCATTTCTTGATGCTCGATGTGATCTTTCACTTGTTGAACATTTTTCTTCTTGATATGTCCTTCTATCTCGATAGTTTGAGGAGTGGTAATTCTTGCCAATGCTTTACAAGATATGGTTTGATTCATTTCTTCTATCTCTTGGATCCTGGCATATATCCTCTTCTTTTGATGTTTCTTGATCCTTTTCTTCCTCCTCTTCATACTCTATGTAAAATAATTTCTTCTCAACACACTTATGACCTTTAGTGCATTTCCTATCACAATTGTAACAAAGCCCTTTTTCTCTTTTTTCTTCCAATTGTTGTGGTGTAACCCTTGTAGGTTGTGGAAGGCTAGGAGAAACAACACTTCCATCTTCATCGCTGTGAGGGGTAGAATTCGTTGTTTCCATAATTTTACTTTCTAGTATGTCACAAAGCCCTTTTACTCTTTCCAATTGTTGTGGTGTTTCTCTAAAGAAGGTGTTTCTCTTTGTATCCTCATAATGTGTTATCATTCCTATGTGAGAATTGACCACGTAACAAGTTGTTTACGAGAACAAAGCCCTTTATACCATAAAAATTGATCCGGTTCTAAATATGAAGATGAAATACATACCTTCTGTAATGGTGGTACACCATGTAGATCAAAATATTGCTCCATCTGAAGTATCCAATTTACCGGATCCTTCCCATCAAACTTCCTCATCTTGTTTTTTCTTGATTTTTGGAGCTCGATCTTGAAATGACTGTAACTCTGTACTTTTAGATCTTTAAGTTTTGAAATTGTGACCTGCAATAGCCCTCTATGTCCTCTTTCCAATTCCATCTGTCTGACCCCAATTGGATTCTCCAATGAAGAGTTATGCCAAATCTCCCACAATGACCTGATTATAGACCTTTTCAGAAGAGCGAACTTGTATGAAGTGCCACGTGTCACTATTTGGACCTATGGCTCTAAAAGATATCTAGAAGAAACTATAGTCCATCCTCGTTCTATACCTTTTTGTTAAATTTCAATCTGATTCTCAGAGAGAAAGTTATGACGATTTTCCCTAGGTCACCTGTTTGGAATGTAATTCAGTAGTCTGCAAAAAGACCAACTTCCTCAAATCATATCTCCGCAAATATAGTGCGAAAAGCTCTGAAATTTGGAACCGAGCTTCAGAGTGATTTCTTCTCAAATGGGTTTTGTTTGCAACTTCTGAAATGTCACAGAAAAAACGTTATAGCAAAAATGCCACGATGACCTGTTTGGAGTAGCGAAACCCTAGAATCCAAAGCTCTGATACCAAATGTTATGAAACCAGCTCAAGAAAAGATAGAAAAGATAGATCAACACTGTATAATTCAGCCTCTTTGAGGGGGAAACCTCCTTTTCATTACATAAATGAATAATTCTTGGATAATACAAATGAAAAGACCTCCTCTCTATATATAGAAGTCTAAGGGGTCATTATATAATCAGAGCCTACATAACAATAATATGTAAGGGCACAATAATAACAATAGTGGGCTTCTATGGGGCACAATGGTAACAATATGGGTAGTACATGGGTACATCAATATAATAAGAGGGTTGTACTAATAATAATAAGGGGTTACACTAGTAGTATAGGGGCCTAACACTAGCATGCAAGGCTTTCCATTGGATTCTTGAGACAACTGAAGTGTAGGAAAGTAGATGCTAGGTGGTAGGATGACTTCTTTAACATACGCCAGGAAGTAAGGTGAGTTATTCAAAGAGGGTTCAGGTGTTACATGGTCAGCGCATAATGCATTTGCCAAGGTAGAGTTCTAGTTACGCTGCTCAAGCTAAATGATCTTCTTTATTATAGGGATAAGTTTTTTTTTTTCATGGATTCTATGAGACCATTTCTATACAGGAAGTAGTTAGATGCATGTTTCATCACAAAACGATTTTGCAATGCAAAATCATAAATCTTTAAATATGGAAAACATTTCATTATAAAAAAAAAGTGATATCGGAACACCAAAGCATGAGATGATGTTCTGTTGGAGGAAGTTGATGACTTCTTGGTCATTCACTTGCTTGAGACGAACTTCTTCTCTCGACCATGTCAACTAATAAGTTGTTGTCAGAATGTAGGGGTGTTATTTTGATGAATGTGGGAAAATTTCCTCGATGATGTCCAAGCCCCATTGTTGGAGTGGTTCAATCACTACAACAGGGTGTGGTGGGGCTACTGAGCTTCGTTTTCTATCAGTACATTTCTCATAGACCAGGAACCTGTGTCCATAAGCATGTACATACTTGAATAATGTGGGCAAGTAGAAACTAGCTCGCATAAATTTTTGTGTAGTGGTATTTCCCGCGAAGTGACCCCTAGTTGGTCCTTCATGGAGGTCTTGCAAAACCTTCTCTAATTCATGTGCCTCCAGCCACTTGAGCAAGATTTTGTTCTTGTGCTTTCGGTAAAGCACTTCGTGCTACAACTGATAAGATAAATATTTTAGATGAAATGACGTCTTTTGTCTGATCAAAAGGTGAGAGGCTATGGTTCCCTACTTAAGGTATTGGCACACATCTATCTACAAAGAGTTTCCATTTATAGTGGGAGGTGCTTGCACTACATCATACATTTCAATTTCCTACTCCCAACGGGTGAGCTCTTCTTCTTCCTCCTGTGCATGTACTGCCTTAGCTAGGATTCTATAGAGACCATGACACTTGATAGTGTGAACTGGCTTGATGTCAATATAAAAATCTTACAATCCTATCATCCAGTTCGTGCATCATTCATCCAGCTCTTGTTGTACAAGCAGTGAGCGAACTGCTGGGTGAGGCACATAGACTATGCATTGGTTTTTTAGCAAGTAGGGTGTGAACTGTTTCACTGCCTTGTATACTACATGTGCTTGTATTTCAATGATGGGGTAATTGATTTTGGATCCCTACATGCTTGTGCTCATGAAGGAGATGGGGGTTTTTTCATCATATCATACTTCTGAGTGAGTACTGTAGCGAGCAAATCAGTGGAGGCGAAGGTGTATAGCAGGAAATCTTTGTTGAAATCTAGGTTGTAGAGTGTAGGATCTTATGCAATAGCCTAATTGATATGGGTGAATGTGTACTCTTTTCTCTTTTACCAACTGTAAAATGCATGCTCCCTGATTATGGCTTGCATCGGTTTTACTATCTTCACATAATCTAAGATGAACTTCTAGAGGAAGTTTATCTTTCCCAAGAAGGACTGCATCGCTTTCTTGTTGGATGGGTGAGGGATCTGTGTGACAGTCTAGACCCGGTCTAGATCAACCTTGATCTCTCTCTTGGCAATGATGTGTCCAAGGAGGTTCCCCTTAGACACTACAAGTATGCTCTTCTTAGGATTCGAGCAAATCTTGTATTTCCAAAATTTCTTAAAAATTTTCTTCAGATGGCGTATGTGGTCTACCCATTTTCTTCAAAACACAATCACATCATCAAGGTATAGCACTATGCTCTATTCGATGAGTCTATGGAAGGTGATGTATATCAGATGCTGAAAGGTTAAGCCTACATTCACAAGCCCAAACGGAATCCATCTGTATGTGAGCATACCCAACTTGGTACAAAAGTTAGTTTTAAGTCTATCAGGATCAGCTACGAGAAATTGATTATATCCTGAAAACCCATAAAGTAAGGAAAAAATTTGTGCCCAAGATACTATTCGAAAAATGTGCTCAATAGATGGAAAAGGGTAGTTGTCCTTGTATGAGGCATGGTTCAAGTTCTATAAATCAACACATAACCGATTTCCCTAGAATTCTTACGTACAGGAATAAGGTTTGAAACCCAAGTAGAATTACAAACTCTGTATATGACCCATGCATGCAAGAGCTTAGTCAGCTCTTTTTGTATGATGGGTTCAAGTGATGGATGTAATTTCCTCAGCTTCTACTGATATGTGTTGACCCTTTCTTTGATCAGAATAATGTTTTGGATTATTCATGTGTCATAAGTTTTCAGATGATCATATGTCCACGCGAACACATACCTATACTATTTGAACAAGTAGACAAAGGATTTCTTCTCTTGCTATGTGCAACACATACTGAGACTGATGAACTTTGGTATTATTGATCTAAAGATGATTTGAGGTTGTCATTGATGTCAACCCAAGTAGCACCAGTAGCTACCGTGATCTTGAAAGGGAATTTTGACTTGACAACATACTCTATTTTGAGTCAAGGATCTTCTACATAGATTCTACTTGTGAAGATGTTAACGTTGATATATGGCACACCAAGTAATTCTTCATGGTTTGAGAGATATTCATGTTTGAAGTTAGTAACCCCATTTAGTGGGCTAAAACCCTATGGGTTTGTGGCATGGCACTCATAATTGGTTTTGGTCACTGAAAAGTCAATAATTAATTATTTTTTAAGCTCCTAAAATCCCTGCAACATTCTCTACAGAAGCTCCTCTGAACTCTATAAAAAGAAATCTCATATATCTTCCAAATGGAGTGATCATAGAATTTGTGCTATAACTTCATTTCTGCAAAGTATCAGATTCTAAAATTAAAACCCATTTGATTCTCGGTCCCGATGAATGTCGTGACCGAATATTAGATCTTGGTTTGCAATATTTTCGGTGATATGATCTGTGGAAGTTATTTTTGTTCCAGGCTATCCAATTTCATCTCAAAGAAGTGACCTTGGGAAAATCGTCATAACTCTCTCTCAGAGAAAACGATTGGAATTCTATAAAAAGTAGTCCATAGTGCACAGACTTTAGTTTTTTGTGTATCAATTTCAGAGCTGAATGAGGAAATAATGACACATGGTATGTCGTACAAGTTCGCTCTACTGAACTAGTCCATAATTAGGTCATTATGAGAGATTGGGCATAACTTTTCCTTGAAGAGTCCAAATCGGGTCAGACCTGTGGCATTAGAAATAAGACTCAGAGGGATTCTACCGCACCAAAGATCAAATGTGGGGATCTTAAATTGAAGAATACATCATATTAAATATCATGCTCCTAGAAGGCAAGAACAACTAAATCAAGTGTTCTCAAGGGGTGCAAAGGACCAGACTCTCTAGGGTAGCAAGGAGCAAGGCACAACAAAATGATGTAGCAAAGGTAAGCTACAGGTAGGTATCTTTTGTATATGCATGTTCATCTCTTAATTGCATTAGTTTCTTTGTATTCTAATTTGTCATTTTTTTTTATCACTGACATGTGTGCTGTAGGATGAGGTCAGTTTTACTATTATCATGTCATGGGTATTTATTTGAAGGATGAGAAAGTGTATCATCACAAGAGCAACAATCAAGGTGCAGAACAATAGCAAGAAGTTCACCGGATGAAGTCTTCAAGTGGGCAGCACAACATATAGACATTTAAAAAGTATCATTGTACAGAGTCATTGTAAAAGCATCTTTGTAATAGTTGTACAAGTGTGTATCTGGCAAGAGTTGAAGGGGCAATGTCGAAAGGTCTAGGATCATCATTAGGTGGTTGTGTCATAGTTGGGGTTATGGTCTAATGTGTCATGTTCTTCTACATCATTCTATATCATTATAAAGTGGATCATTTTCCCTCGTATGGGAGTCCATTCTTCTTTTATTCTTTTATAGGGTGGTAGGGTGGTGCTACGGTGAGTTCTATGTCAATGGGTGTTGGGGAATCCGTTCAATTAACTACTAAAGAATCTCGGGCATTGGAACATATATCTAGTGGGAGTTGGAGAAGAATGAGTTTCTAGATTCTAGGAAGTTGGATCTTTCTTTTCAATTGGATTTGAAGATTAAAGAGTTATTAGAAAGGCGTTCCGTGGTTTTTGACCCAGAAGGGGTTTTCGACCTAAAATTTATGTGCCTCTTGTGCTCTCTTATTCATTGTTTTTACTCCATAAACATTAATGATAATTGTAGATTAACTAATGCTTCAAAAATATTTAAAAGTGCTAATTTCTAACGAATAATGATTCACCCTCCCCCCCACGCACCTCACTATTTTCCAGCAATTAGTATTAGAGCTTGGTTCCTTTAGTAACAGCTTAACCACTAGAAGTCATTTTTCAGAGCATAGAGATGGGAAAGTCAAAGAAGTGGGTTAAAATTATTTCAAAGGAAGGTACATGTACAACAAAATCTAACGAAAGTGAGTATTGCGTACCAAACCCTAATTTTGATGCAGATAATTACTAGATATGGGAATCTAGGATGGAAGTATCTTTGTAGGCACATGGAGTATGGGAATTAATTGTTTCTGGAGACACATATACCAACGAAGCTAAAAGGTACAATTCAAAGGCCATGAATGTAATTTTGAATGTTTTTACAAATTATATGAAAAACAAAAGTTGGTAAATGTTCAACAGCTAAATCTCTTTGGGAAAAGCTTCATAATCTCTATTCAAGAAAGAAATCAGGTCAAGATGATATTGAAAACTCGGATCCTTATGAGTATGATGATGAAGGGTTGACCATAAAATAATTTTCTAAGGAGGAAACCAAGCTTATAAAAGAGTTGAAGGCCAAGAAGATCTGTTCCAATACTCTTGAAGAACAAGTTCAAGGTCTCAAAATTGAAGTTGAAGAACACAAATGTATTGAAGAGTCACTACAGAATAAGTTGGAAGAAATCAATAATACAGCAACATGAGACCTCAAGAGAGAAGTCCAACAGGAACAACAAGAACTTGACACAACGTTTGGAAAGATTAGAAGGAGCACACAACAAATGCAGAAAGCAAAAATTGAAAGGATGGAATCTGATCAAAGATACATATCCACCATTAACCAAAAGCAAAATTAATTAGAAACATCTTCAATAGAAATAAGTAGGCTTCGGATTTAAATGAGAAGTAGAAGGAATAGATACAGGTTCTCAATAGAGAAGTAGAGAAGACCACTCTTCTCAAGCTATATGTTGAGGAGGTAGAAAAAAGAAGGAATATTTTTAAAAGACGGTTTCAAGAAGATCTTGCCCAAAAGCAAGAAGAACTTGATGCAACTCATGATGAGATCAACAAACTGAAGGGATACCATAAATAATACTTACAAGATAAGAGATATGAAGAAGCAAAAATGAAGGCAACTAAAGATGGTAAAGTTCCAGTTGATGAAGGTACAAGCTTTTCAGCTTTGTAGGATGATTCTAAGAAGGAATTTGATCAAAGTGAAAAGCCAAAGAACAATTGCAACTCCAAAGAAAAAGACAAATGCAATCAAGAACAAATGACCACAAGAAACTACAACACTACATCCAAAGAAGAATGAAACATCTTCAAGGCATGTCCATTTATTTAATGGTTATTAATTTTTATGTGCTAACTATGGACATATGGCTAGGGGTTGTGAAGTTTTCGACAGGTACAATCATTATTTGCAAAACCCTAGAAGCAAGTTTGCAGGATCACGAGACATGTTCCACGATGATTTTGTCAAAAGAGAATACATGCTATATGGGCCAACTATTGAATTTTTCAAATTCCATAACTATGGCCATGGCACTCATGGTTGCAGATATCAGATGGAATTGCCTATGGAGAACATTGAGTGATTCAAGTGTCATAGCCATGGGCACATGGCTTGATATTGTAGGAATAAGAAGGTTTGGAAAATGAAACAAGGACAGGAAGACAAAGCAGATAACAAGGTTCAGTAATTATGCTTTTAGGATTTGTAAAAGAAAAAGTTCATGAGGAATTATCAGTTACTTTAGATAATTACTCAAGTCAAGATGGCCCATTAGGTGACTCACTATTTTGAACAATCTGGCTTGTTGAATCCTTAATGTTTGTACAAGAGGACTCTATGGATTAGTATATGGCAAAATTATACTATTGAGAGGAAGGTAGTTTGAACAAGATGGCAATTTCATTAGAGATTCATGGGGAGCAAAAAAATTGAAGGATTACGGAAGATTAGTCTGCAAAGGATATGCACAAGTGGAAGGAATTGATTTCAATGAAACATTCGCACTAGTTCCCATAATGGAATTCATCTCGATGTTTCTCACCTATGCATGTTCAAGAAAAATAAAAGTCTACCAAATGGATGTTAAGTCAACATTTCTGAATGGAGAATTAGAAGAAGAAGTTTACATCGAACAAACTGAAGATTTTCTACTATCAGAAAAAAAAGACTATGTTTGGAGGCTAAAGAATGTTTTGTATGATCTTAAGCAGGCTCCCAAAGCATGGTATGGTCATCTTGACGAATATTTATGTCAACGAGGATTCAAAAAAGGTACTACTGATAACAATCTTTACACACAAATTGATAAAGATAATTTAACAATTGTTGAGGTATATGTGTATGATATAATCTTTGGTAGAAGTGATGATCGACTAAGTAATAACATTGCTACAAAGATGCAAAGTGAGTTCAAGATGTCTTTACTTGGTGAGTTTACATACTTCTTAGGGCTTCAAATATCTTGGTAAGAGAGAGGAATATTTGTATATCAAGCTAAGTACATCAACGAAACACTTAAGAAATTCAAAATGGAATATTGCAAACCCGTCTTTACTCCGATGGTAATACGTTGCAAATTGAGCATAGATGACACATCTAAGGATGTGGATCAAAGGTTGTACAGATCTATGATTGGTATTCTTCTATATGTAACATCCTCCCAACTGGATGTTATGCAAGCAATTCAACAGCTAGCAAGATTCAAAGTAGCACCAATAGAATCACATATTATTACTATCAAAATAATTATTCGATATCTAAAGGGCACAACATAATATGGCTTGTGGAATCCAAAGGGAAACAATCTCCTTATTCAAGCCTTTACAGATGTAGATTGGGCAAGAACAATTGATGATTGTAAGAGTACTAGTGGAGAAACATTCTATCCAGGTGGTTGTCTCGAAACCTCGATCTCGTTATCTACAGTGGAAGCAGAATACATTGCAGTGACAACTTGTTGTACTCAAGTTCTTTGGATGAAACAAACTTTGCAATATCTTCAAGTACAATTCAGTGAGCCTATTTGCATATTTTGTAATAACACTAGTGCCATCAGCATCTCCAAGAATCCTGTCATGCATTCAAAAAAAAACACATTCAGGTAAAATGCCATTTTGTTAGAGAACAAGTCGCTGAAAAGGATATCAAACTTGAGTATGCTGGTACATCAGAAAAAACTGTTGATATATTCACTAAAACTTTACCTCATGAAGCATTTGAATATCTTCGCAAAAAGCTTGGGATTCTCCCATGTTCTCATTAGATTTTCCTGATTCAGAAAATAAAAGGGGAGTGGAAGTGTGTACAGGTCCGTAAGATTGTTGTGTGTCAAGGGGAGTTACCCTTTTCGATTTATGTCAAAGTGGGAGAGAAGGCAGTAGGAAGGAGTTTCTTGATCGTAGGGGGAGTACTCATGTTGCCATCAATGCCAAAGGGGGAGATTGTTGAACTAAAGATGATATGAGGTTGTCATTGATGTCAACCCAAGCACACCAGGGGCTACCTTGATCTCGCAAGGGAATTTTGACATGAAAACTTACTCTATTTTAGGTCAAGGATCTTCTATACATATTCTAATCGTCGAGATGCTTTTGTTGATATATGGCACGCCAAGTAATTCTTCACAGTTTGAGAGATATTCATGTTTGAAGTTAGTAACCCTAGTTAGTGGGATAAAACCCTATGGGGTTGTGGCATGGCATTCATAATTGGTTTTGGTCATTGAATAGTTAATAATAAATAATTTTTTAAGCTCCTAAAATCCCTCCAACATTCTCTATAGAAGCCCCTCTCAACTCTATAATAAGAAATCTCATATATCCTCCAAATGCACTGATCATGGAATTTTTTCTATAACTCTATTTCTACGAGGTCTCAGATTCTGAAATTAAAACCCATTTGATTTGAAATCCTAATGAACGTCATATATAAATTTCAGATCTTGGTTTGCAATATGTTTGAAGATATGATCTTTGGATGTTAGGTTTTTATGCACGCTGCCTAATTTCATCTCAAAGAAGTCACCTTGGGAAAATCATCATAACTCTCTCGGAAAGAAGAGGATTGGAATTCTGTAACAAGTGGCAAACAGTGCATGAACTATAGTGTTCTACATATCAATTTCATAGCCAATGGAGGAAATAGTCACACATGGTACATCATACCAGTTCGCTACTGAACTAGTCCATAATTAGCTCATTGTGGAGATTGGGCATAACTTTGCCTTGAAGAGTCCAAACAAGGTCAAACCTATGGCATTGGAAGGAAGACTCAGAGGGATTATATAGGAATGAATATCACATGTTGGGGATATGAAAATACAGAGATACATCAAATTAAATTTTGTGCTCCTAGAAGGCAAGAAAAACTAGATCAAGTGTTGTCAATGGGTGCAAAGGACTAGACTTTCTAGGGTATCAAAGAGCAAGGTGTAGCAAAATGATGCAACAAAGATAAGCTACAGTTAAGTATCTTTTGTATATGCATGCTCATATCTTGATTGCATTAGTTTCTTTGTAATCTAATTTGTCATTTATGTTTAGCACTAACATATGTTCTGGAGGATGAGGTAAGTTTTGCTATTATCAGGTCATGGATATTTCTTTGAAGACTTTTTGCAGGTATTATATATTCATCAAGAGAAGACTCAATGCATAACCTAATGTTCTGAAGGATGAGAAAGGGTACCATGACAAGAGCAACAATCAAGGTGTAGAGCAACAATCAAGACGTTCACCACATGAAGTCTTCAAGTGGGTAGCACTGCATACAGACATTGTAAAAGTATCATTATACAGATTCATGGTAAAAGCATCTTTGTAAAAGTTTACAGGTGACTATCTGCCAAGTGTTGAAGAGGCGGTGTCGGGAGGTCTAGGATCACCATTATGTGGTTGTGTCATAGTTGGGGTTATGGTCTAGTGTGTCATCTTCTTCTACATCATTATATATCATTGTAAAGTGGATCATTTTTCTAGGTACGAGAGTCCATTATTCTTTTACTCTTCTATAGGGTGGTAGGGTGCTGCTAGGGTGAGTTGTAACAAATTGGGTGTTGGGGTATCCATTCAGTTGACTACTGAAGAATCTCGGGCATTGGAGTGTCCTTTAGTGGGAGCTCGAGAAGAATTCCTTTCTAGATTCTATGAAGTTGGAGCTTTCTTTTCAATTGGAG
>APFE031184644.1:20568-31006 GCA_000404065.3 Pinus taeda | reverse complement strand
CGAAGCATCCAATACCATGGACTGAAAAACCATCACGTCCAATACCATGGACCAAAAAACCATTGATCCAATACCACGGACCGAAAACCATCGCGTCCAAAAAACATGTGCGAAAATCATGCACAAAACCATAGTTGGGTTCGCCCAACCTAACATAGGGTCCAAAACCAAAATTTTTCGGGGCGCTGCCTCGGACCCCATAAAGTGGGGTTACGGGTACCCCTCAAACCCTATGTTAACTATGTGGAAAGAATATAACACAACCCAACATGGACCAAATGAGGTTACGGTGGCTGAAAAAGAAGATTATAGAAACACTTGTTGATATGCCTTCAATGCTAAGATGTACCTGTAATGCATTGGTGTATTTCTAACATATTGCCTCACTAAGATGTATTTCAACACCTTCTCACTATTTCAGCTATTATAACAAAATAGAAGTTATAATTTTCAATATCAAAGTTGAAAGAGTTGTGAAGATAAAAAATAAACACACCTCACATCATTTTCATGTTATATTTAGAAAAAAAATAAAAAATTCTTACTATTTTAAATTTATTTGTGTATTAAAATTTTAAAAAATATATGATATCAGTGCCAAATTCCAATTCCTACATTATTTCTACATATTTATATTTGAAAATATTAAAAATACATTTTTATATTTAAAAATAATTTACAACTTTAAATTTATTTGTGTATTAAAAATTTAAAAAATATATAATTTCAGTGTCAAATTTCAATTCCAATAAAAAAAGTTGAATCTATTTTCATATTTTGAGTTAAAAAAAAGAGACATCAAAGTGTATCACCCACCCAAAAAACTTTTCCCAATCCATGCTTTGACAAACCCCCAAAGAGATAAATGTTTGCATTAATTTCTGTGAAGTCAATATCGTAATCACGGTTTTTGATTCATAAGTTTGTGGCTACATGTATCTATGATTGATGTCTTGCTAACCATAATCCACAAATGGAGTCTGCACTCTTGGGCCGATATAGGAATTGAGCGTATATAGTAATTGAGGAGGAATCTTGATGACAAAGTGCTCATAGTTTGCAATGTGTAAACAAAAGTATAAGAGAACATGAAAATCATCCATAAGTATTTCTCATAGTTGTAGAAAAAGAATTATAAACAAGTGCTCAACATTTCAAATGTGCAAATAAAATTATCCATAAACACTATGCATAATTCCAGAAAAAACTTTAAAACAAAGCTCGAATAAGGTACATAGTTTCAAATGTACAAACATAATTATTCACAAACTATATCCATAGTTGCAAATAGAATTATTCACAAATGATATCCAGAGTTGTAGACAAAAATTAAAAAGCCTACTTTAAAACAAGGTTTGAAAAAGAGGAATAGTTACATGGTTTCAAATGTGCAAATAGAAATACTCAGAAAAGATATCTGTAGCTACAAGAAAAAATTATAAACCCTACTTTAAAACAAGGTTCGAAAAGAAGGCATGATTTCAAATGTGTAAACAAAATTATAAAACAATATCCATAGTTGCAAAAAAAGATTATAAACCCTACTTTAAAACAAGGCTCGGAAAAGAGGCATGGTTTTTAATGTGCAAACAAAATTATCCCTAAACAATATCCATAGTTGCAGATTTTTTTTTTATAAACAAAACTTTAAAACAAGGATTCTGCAAACAATATTAACAATAAATCCTATCTATAGTTGCAGAAAAAAGCATGGCTTCAAATGTGCAAACAAAACTTTCCATCAACTATATCCATAGTTGCTGAAATTTTTTATAACCAAGACTTTAAAACGAAGATAACAAAGATCAAAGAAGAGGTAAAACAAAGATCGAAGAAGAATAGGCATGTTTCAAGAATGTTAGGTTAATTTGAATGGACAAAAATGGCCTCCTTACCTCCAACATGATTTGAAATAGAGTTATAAAGTTTTAGCTGCGTTGAGCATGGATGGAAGACACAACCATCATATATGCAGTCTGATGCTCTCTTAACAAAGATATAGAGGAGTGTGGATCGAAGACAGGACCCAAAAAAAAAATACAAAGGAGTGTGGATCGAAATTAGGACCTTTATATATTCAGTCTGACCCTCTACAAACAAAGATACGAAGGAACGTGGATGGAACACATGACCTTCATATATTCAGTATGCTCTGTAGAAAAAGATACAAATGCAACAACACTATGGATTGAACACACGACCCTCTACCAGGAAAGGTACATATACAGAGAAAACAACATTGTGGATATTTAATTTGACTTATATTCAATCTGACTTATGGCCGAACATACTAATATAATACGTCCTGAAACAATTGGGCACATCTTGAAACAATTCAGACAGATTTCTATTTTGAAATTGCGGTTCAACAATGATTAAACGGCTATGAATAAATGACATGAATTCGGATTGGAACGAATTCAAATTCTTCTACCAACTCTTAACCAAATGTTAGGGTTGAATTCAAAAAATATTAATTACAATAGCCCAAAAAAATAAAATAGTTACCCAAAAAGAAAAAAAGTTACTTATATTTAGAATGCGGAATATTAATTAGATTAGTTAAAGATCCACAAACAAAAAGAAAAGTAACATTAAATTAAAAGAAAACAAACCAAAATAATAAACCCCTAAATTTTAAGATATGCAAAGTAAAAAATTAAAAGTTAAATTAAAAAACGACAATTAATTTCTTTTGAGGTAAAATATTGATAATTTCAAAGTTAAAAAGACAAAATGATTGATGGCAAAGCAAAAAAAATAAAAGTTAAATTTTAAAATAACATTTATTTGCTTTTAAAGTAAAAAATTAACAGTTCGGAAGCAAATCATAAAATATAGAACCTATTTCTACCTAAACAGTAGCTTGAAATTGACATATAGTAACCTTGTTATACTAATAATTTACAAGATATCTTAAATGTGGAGGAACAATAAATTCAATCAAATCTACTTGAGGTATAACCCTATAAACTAGTTGTGCATACAACCCTTTGTTCTCAATAACATTATGGCTTTGTTGAATATGGATAGTAGACTTGAGTAAGAGTATTCAACCCCACACGTATGTCAGCATGATTACAGACTTCTGGAAAGTGAACCAACATGGGGCAGGGGGAAACTTCACAAATGGCTTTATACAAAAGCTCAAAATGCTGAAGAAAATGTCCAAACAATAGGCACATAATAAGTGGACACAAGATGATCTCTCTCTGAGAGAAATTGAATCTGAACTATCGAAATTTGAAATGATCAGGGTGGGTTGTTTAGTATAGTTGAACATAAGGAGAGATTAACATGCCTTTACTCCGCAAGAGGGAAAATCCTTAAAGATGTGAAGAAGTCTAGAGGCTAAGAAGCAGGGAGATTTAGATACAAGAAGGGGATGCTAACACAAAATTCTATCATAAGTTCTCCAATGGTAGAAAGGCGATTAACACTATCTAGCAACTCTAGAATGAAGAAGGAAAAATAACAAACACATTCCCACAATTAGCCTCTCTTGCTACCTTTCATTTTAAAAGAGCGTACAATCCCCCTCGGGAAGCAAATCTGGTGGATATCATTAGGGTTTCCTAGCTCTTCCCACGATATGTCTAGCAAGAAGAGGAAAGACAAATAATAAAGCAAGTCACACTGGAAGAACTGGAGGCCACATTGAAATGGTTCAAGAAAGACAAAATCCCTGGGCTGGATGGTTGGACCATCGAGTTTTATCTTGCTTTCTTTGATGTCATTGGTAAAGATCTGCTACATGTTATTGAGGACTCCAGATTAAGTGGTCGTATTGAGCCATCCATCACATCTACTTTTATTGTACTTATACCTAAAGCTGATAATCCATCCTCCTTTGATGAGTATCGCCTATCTCTCTCTGCAATGGCATATACAATATTATTGCTAAAATCATAGCAAATCATATGACACCCATTCTTTCTAAGCACATCTCCTCAGAACAATTTTCCATCCTACAAGAAAGATAGATCTATGAGGCTGTTGGCACTGCTCAAGAAGTACTGCACACTCTTCATACTAGGAAATGCAAAGGTATGATTCTGAAAGTAGATTTATCTAAAGCCTTTGATAGAGTAAATTGGTTATACATCAGAATGCTTTTAACCCATCTAGTTTCCCTTCACTTACATAAAATGGATTATGAGTTGTATCACTAACATTCCCTACAACAACCTAGTCAACAGAAGTGCATCCCTTTTCTTTCTTTCCGAAAGGGTACTAAGGCATGGCTGTCCACTTTCTCCATTACTTTTCCTCCTTGTCATGGAGGGACTTAGCAAGACAATAAAGGATGAGCACAAAAGAGGTAAAATACAAGGCATAAAGATATTTGATAATTGCAGGCTCACACATCTACTTTTTATGGATGATGTCCTCATCTTTTTGAATTGAAGCATTGGTAATTTGACCAATATCAGATCCATTTTTTCTTTATTCATGTCGGCTACAAGTATGTTATTAAATGAAAATAAATCAACGCTGACAATGACATCATGCACTCAACATGAAATAAAATTCACACTTCATCACTTCTGGTTCACACAATTAGGTCATGCAGAAGGATTGAATTATATGGGGTACAAGTTAAATGCCTTGGGCTATAATATTGCAAACTGGACTTGCCTAATAGCTAAGATGGAGAAAATACTCAACATTGGCATCTCAAATATCTTTCTCATGTCGGCCGTCTCACTCTCATAAAGACTATTTTGGAAGCTACACCTGTGTACTTCATGTCCTTGGCCTGGATACCTAGAGGGATACTTACCAATAGTCAATCCCTTTTCTATAGGTTTTTATGGAAGGGTAGCCAGCCAATCAAGATATTTGGTTGGGTTAAATGGGACACTCTGATTCTGCCTAAAAAGTGGGACGGATGGGGACTTTAAAAACTTGATTATTTCTTCACTTCTCTTGTTGCAAAGCTTGGGTGGCATCTACTCATAGTTGATAGCCTTTGGACGAGAGTGAAAAAATCAAAATACATCACCCCCTACAGATCCTAGACTGGATCTGGAGACTTATTAGAAGCACATCTGAGATTTTGACTATATGGAAAGTTGTCATTAAGGCAATGTGTGCTATCAAGGCAGGACTCACCTGGAGAAACCAGTCAGGACAAGGAGTTCAAGTTGGAATCAACCCACGGATTGGGTGCGAGAACAAACATAGACTTCCTGTGGACCTTCTATAGAAACTACACAAACATAATGTAACTCATATTACTGACACTCTTGATGGAGAAAACTCCACCTTCCTACATTAGGCCTGGAAATCAGCTCATCAAGTAAACATTCCCCCACAATGGCACCAACTTTGGGTGGATTACACGCAGTCACTATTTGAAGCTCATATCCGTATATGTGATAAAGATGATGAGATTATTTGGGCACTCTCAAAATCTGGAAGATTGTCTTCAAAAGATGGATATTTGGTGCTGTCTGAGACAAGGAAGCCAAAGATCATTGAAGCATGGTGGAAACACCTATGGAAGCTAAAAACTCCCCCTCAAACCAGATTTCTCATGATAAGCATCTTCAAAACTAAGATTCCTACTAGGGACAATCTCCTCAAGCGAGCACAATACGGGCCATGCTGGTGCTACCTCTATGAATGTGATAATGAATTAGTAAGTCACCTATTACTTGACTATGTGGAAGCTTGTAGGCTGTGGGAATTGGTCATCCCTGATGTCACCGTCCCCTACAACTGGACTACTGCATCTGTCACTAGGGCCTGGAATATCTGGTTCACCACTGTTACCTCCCTCAAGCAGCGTAACCTTCCAGCTCTGGTTTGTTGGGCTATTTGGATTGCCTGTAATACCCTTATTTTTCATAACTTACCTTCTTGCTAGCCTATGATTGTGACCAATGTGTTGGCTCATTATGCTCTTATCGTGGAAGACCCTCTTCCCTAGAGACCCAGAAATATCATCCCCGAACACATTGACTACAACATGCCTTGGGCATACCTAAACAGGGTCATGCAGGAGAATGGTTGTGGGGGAGGTGGGGTCTACATATCTCTCCACAACACACTTTCATCATGCTCATGGGATTCAGAAGAGGCATAAATAATTTTGCAGAATTATCAACAGCAAAACATCTTATTCATTTTGAATTGGAGAAAAACTGCAGAGACTTACAATTATTTGGGGATTCCAAAATTGTTTGTGATTGGTTGAATAGGACGGCTAGATGCTCTACTTACTCATTGAGTCATATTCTGGAAGAGACTCAGAGATTGATTTCATTTTTTGACTCATTTACTTGAAAACACATTTTTAGGGAGCAGAATGCAGCAACTGACAACCTTTCCAAAGAAGCTACGCTTTAGGAGAAACGCACTCTAATGATCCGGGAACTTCTCGATGTAGCACACTATCAGTATTACCATCATCCTTTTATGGACATTAATGCATAAATTTACAGGGCATATGATTTTTTTATTATGTATGTACATATTGTCTTTTGGACAGATTAGGTTTTTATATCATATGTTTATCTTTCAGTATATATTGGATTCTTACCTCCCTGCGTGGATCAAGGTAACAACATTTTTGAACAATGGTTTCTTGATGATGATAACTTGTCATAGACATGTTCAGCATATGCATATGCATCTAAAAAATGTAATATCTCTCTTTAATGAATTTACGATTTTTCCTATGGGAAAAGAAAAGAACCATGCAAGAAACCATGGCACGAGCTTAATGGAATGTTCATATTTTTTTCAAAATATTATCAAAGAATACTTTATGACTCTGTGGAAAAAACCTTCTAACACCCTAAGATGTAAAAAAGAATTTTAAAACAAACATGCAATGAATGACATTTTCTAAGTCATGGCAGTGAGGATGCCATACTCGCACCATTATAAATTTAACCTTGAACAAAATAAAGTCACTTAGAACCTAGATAAAGCATTCTATATTGTTAGAAGAATGCTAAAGGTGTTGAACATGAAACCCTTGAACCAATATTAAAATTTGAAACTGATGCATACATGCAAGAAATTAGTTGAAGTTACTTGATAACACATTCTCCTCTGACCGCATAAAGGAGTGAAGGAAAACATATATTTTCTGAGGGATGGAAGCTACACCTATGACAAGGAAGTATAAGAAGGCCACACTAACCTTGTGACCACTTGGTGGAGGATTAGAGATATGGTTATAGAGAAAAGGGAAATGAAAACACATAATTTGCAATGATAATGACTATGGAAACTAGGGTTTGAGGTTTTACCATACAACTCCATCAGGTACACTTAATTATTACTTCCATTGGTCATGGTTGTAGTAAATATGGAAATAGATTGAGTCATGCAACCCTCCTTCCCTAAAAACAAATTGACGCTCGTATCAATGCATAGAAAAACGATTAAAAATGCAAGGAACGTACTAATTAAGAAAAATTAAGAAAGAAATTAAATAATACAAATAAGTGATTACCAAAAATTGAATTCTAATACTGGGAATACTGAATTTTAGAAAAAATGTGTCTGAAACTTACTGCAAACCTCCTTGCCCGATCTCCTAAAGAACTTAATTGTAAAACGATGAACATTCTCTGAGTTGAAACAATAATTACAAATGAGTGGAGGGAATGGAGTGGAGCTCTTGGTCACCATCACAAAAAACAAAAAATGAGATAGAGATTGTAAGGTTGGGTAGGGTAGTTACCCCAACATCCCCACCATATAAGGATTTAGGGTTTGGAGTTTAGGGTCTAGGGTTTAGGGTTAAGAATTTGCAGTTTAGGCTTTAGTGATTAGGTTTTATGGTTTAGGGTTTATAACACTTTATAGAATGCTTAGGGTTTAAGTTTTAAGATTTTTGGTTTAGGGTTTAGTGTTTGGGGTTTAGGTTTCATGGTTTCAAGTTTATAACACCTTAGTAATTGTTTTAATAAACAATTAAATAAAAGTTACAAAATAGTTTTTAAAAGCTTATAAAATTCTTATTATTTAGTCTTTAGGATTTTGGTTTAGAATTTATGGTTTTGGGTTTTGGGTTTTGGGTTTACGGTTAAGGGTTTAGGATTTAGGCTTTAGGGGATAGGGATGAAACACCCGACCTTAAGGGGTATCTGCTACTACATATTACCCATAATTCATTCATCCCATGGAGCCTCAAGGATTTATGATGAAAAATAAATAAAAGGAAAAATATTTATGAAGAAGGGTGGAAAAACAAAGGTCGAGGTATCTCATGTACCACAATTTTCTCCCTCCTACACTCACATACCTATGCGTGGTCTTCCCTCATTATAGATACTCATAAAATTCTTAGGGTTTATGGTTTAGGGATTAGGATTTTGGGTTTAGGGTTTAGGATTTAGGGTTTATAACATTTTAGTAAATTCTTTTAATAAGCACTTAAATAAAAGTTACAAATAGTTTTTAAAATTTTATAAATTTTTTAGGCTTTAGCATTTAGGGTTTAGAGTTTATAACACTTTATTAGATGTTTTTAATATACACTTAAATAAAACTTACCAAACGCTCTTTAAAATGTTATAAATTAATTAGCGTTTAGGTTTTATGGTTTAGGTTCTAGGGATTAGTGTTTAAAGTTTATAACACTTTAGTAAATTATTTTAATAAACATGTGAAAAAACTTCAAAAACACATTTTTAAGTGTTATAAAATGCTTACGGTTTATGTTTTAGGGTATAAGCTATATGGTTTATGGTTTGGGGTTTAGGGTTAAGGGTTTAGGGTTTATGGTTTAGGGTTTATAACACTTTCGTAAATTGTTTTAATAAACACTTAAATAAATGTTACAAAACACTTTTTGAAATGTTATAAAACGCTTAGGGTTAAGCGTATAGGGTTTAGGTTTTTCTGTTTAGGATTTAGTTTTTATGTTTCATGGTTTATAACACCTTACTAAATTATTTTGATAAAAACTTAAGGAAAAGTAACAAAGCTCTTTTTATAATGCTATAAAATGTTTAGGGTTTAGGGTTTATAAGACTTTAGTAAATTGTTATAATAAACACTTAAATAAAGGTTAAAAAACACCTTTTAAAATGTTATAAATTGCTTAGGGTTTAGGGTTAAGAGTATAGGGTTTATAAGACTTATTTAATCTTCTTAATAAACTCTTAGATAAAAGTTAGAATTTTTTTTAGATGTTATAAAATGTGTAGGGTTTAGGGTTTAGGGTTTATAACACTCAAGTAAATTATTTTAATAAACACTTAAATAGAAGTTATAATATGTTTCCTAAAATGTTATAAAATTATTAGGGTTTAGCATTTAGGGTTTACGATTTACAGTTTAGAGTTTAGGGTTTAGGGTTTCAGTTTAGAGTTTAGGGTTTAAGTTTTAGGGTTTGCGGTTTACAGTTTAGGGACGAGGGTTTATAACACTTCAGCAAGTTATTTTAGAAAACACACAAATAAAAATTAGAAAACACTTTTTAAAATGTTATAAAATGCTTAGGGTTAAGGGTTTAATGTTTATGGTTTGGGGTTTTGTGTTTAAGGATTAAGGTTTAGGGTTTATAAGACTTTAGTAAATGCTTTTAATCAACACTTAAATAAAAGTTTCAAAATACTTTTTAAAAAGTTATAAAATGGTTAGGGTTTAGGTTTTGGCATTTAGGGTTTAGTGTTTAGAGTTTAGGGTTTAAGGTTTGCGGTTTTGAGTTTAGATTTAGGGTTTAGTGTGCAGGGTCTGCAACATATTGGTAAATTCGTTTAATAAACACTTAAGCAAAACTTAGAAAACAATTTTTAAAATGTTATAAAATGGTCAGGGTTTACGGTTTAGGGTTTGGGTTTTGGGGTTTAGGGTTTATAACTCTTTAGTAATTTTTTTAATAAACTCTTAAATAAAAGTTACAAAATTCTTCTTAAATTATTATAAAATTCTTAGGGTTTAGGGCTTGGGGTTTAGTGTTTTGGGCTTAGGTTGGGGTTTAGATTCTGGGGTGTATGGTTTAAGATTTATAACAATTTAGTAAATTCTTTTAATAAACACTTAAATAAAAGTGACAAAATCATTTTAAAAATGTTATAAAATTCCTACAGTTTAGGGTTTAGTTTATAGGGTTTAGGGTTTAGGGTTTGGCGTTTGGGGTTTGGGGTTTAGGGTTTGGGGTTTATAAAACTTTATTAGGCTCTTTTAATAAATACTTAAAAAAGGCTACAAAACACTTTTTAAAATATCATTAAATGATTAGGGTTTAGGGTTTATGGTTTGGTGTTTAGGGTTTAGGGTTCAGGGGTTAGGTTTTATAACACCTTAGTAAATTATTTTAATAAACATTTAAATAAAAGTTACAAAATTATTTTTAGTAGATCATAAAATGCTTAGGTTTTAGGGTTTAGGATTTGGGGTTTGGGGTTTATGGTTTAGTGTTTAGGGTTTAGGGTTTATAACACTTTGGTAAATTATTTTAATAAGCAAT
>APFE031184643.1:0-19003 GCA_000404065.3 Pinus taeda | reverse complement strand
AAATCAACATCTACACTAAAATCAATGCATATGTCTCTCTCCCCCCACTCTATTCCCCTTCCATCTCACTCTCTCTCTTAAATATGATCCCATTGTATTATATTTTAAAAAGTATCTAAATTAAAAATATATATAATTGATTGTTAAATATTAAATCTATATTTTGGATCAATCATGTCAAAGAAAATACAATAATAAAAGACTTAAAAGAATTATGCATTTTCTTGCCTCTATCATTGTTAGTCACTTTGTTTTCTCTCTCTACTTTGATCCTTGGTTAAAATGCATCTATCCTCTCTATGGGGATATTTTTAGTACTCATGAGGATGGAGGGTTTAGATATACCTCAATAGTAATTATAGCCTTTTTCATTTTAGATTTAATTAAAAAATGTTATAAAATTAAATTAAAATAAAGTATTTGCAAAATATTTTGATTTTGAAATAAGTTATGGTTTTTTGGCATATGGTATTGATAAGCCATGGTATTGGCCCATGTTATTGTAATAGAATAATTAAAAGCCTAGATATGTAACATAATAATCAAAAGCATATATGGCCCATAGTATTGATAAACTATTGTATTATCCCATGGCATTATGATTTTCTTCCCTCATCTCCCTCTCTCCCTCTCTCTCTCTATCTTTCTCTTATGGGTATAATCTTGTTATATTGTAAAATATAAAATTTTTGTCACTTATTAATTAAATTTAAAGATGTTTATGCAATCATTATTTTAATTTATATGTTGAAATGGATGTTAAGTTTTAAGTAAGATTTATATGTCATATATTATTTTAATTTATATGGTAAAATAGATGTTAATTTATAAGTACTATTTATATGTTATATATTTTAATGTGATATGTATATTTACGTTGTAAGACATTCCCTTTGAGAAGTATTTCACACCTATCATCATTTTGACCCATTGGATTATATCGTAGACTATTGGAGAATGTCAAATCATTGGATTGAAGGTAGTTCGAAGGGTTTCTGAGACGGTTGTTCCCATACCCGTTATGTTGGTTAATCAAGGTTCTAGACACAAACCCATTTGAACCCATTCTACTGTGAAAACCCATGACATGCATTGCTTCTCTATGCCTCTTATCTGCAAGTTTAACTCGTAAGTTATTTATTTTCATTTAAGGTTGTAGAAATTTTCAAACCCATCTCACCCTAATACATGTTTAGCTTCCTTCAGAAGAACATAGTAGATAGCTCAGAGTTCCTTAGAGGCATAGTCCTTTGCATTACAGGTTTCCCTCTTTAAGGTTTTCAGAGAGAGGCATTTTCGTTTGACTCTTTAGTTATTAATTACATAAGAAACGTTATTTTGTGTGATTATATTGAAGAATATTAGTCATGGTAGACAGGAGCTGAGGCTATGTTTTCTGATTTGGCACACTTCTCAGAGTTGTGAATTAAGGTGACCAAATGTCTTTGGTTCCATGACTGAGAAAAAAGCTTTCATATTTATATTGGTTAAACAATGTTCTAGAGGCAAAACCATTCTTCATATTTTGTCATGCAAATCCATGCGATCTTTTGTGTCTCTATGCCCCCTATCTGCTTTAACGGGTAAGTTTTTCTGTTTACCTTTAAGGTTGTCGACATTGTCTCAACTTTTTTACCTTGAGTTGAGGTTAATTAATCCTTACTCCATTTTTTGAGCGTTATGGTTATTTCAAGATGAGCATTAAAAGGGGAAAAAGGCTTACCCATTCTACAGGTACAATGCCCTTCGTTAAATTTGTGGCTAAGGTTTTCAGAGCCATCTGAGCCTATTGCATGTTTAATATCCTTTGTAAGAACAAAGCGGATGGTTGAGAGTCTCTTAGAGGAATAGTCTTTTTCATTACAGATTTGTCTTTTTTTTTTAACTTTCTATAAATCACCTACGAGAAAAGGATCCAAGCTAGTCCAACTTATTAGTATGTCTTACAAAATCTTTAAAAAGTTAAATTAATGTTTTCAGCAAATGATTGTCAAGGTTTACAAAATTCCCTTATAGGAATCTTTTCAAATGGAGGTGATTATTTATGTAAGATATTTAGTACTCTACAAAAAAAATAAATTTGGGAGAGTGGATGCTAATATAATTGAATCATGTAGTATACATAGGGGGGATAATATGGGGTAGAGAGGGACGTACCAAAGGGAATATTGTAATAATGGGACGGGCTATAGTAATAAATAAGGTGGTTAACCCATATTATGTAAGGGACCATAAGTAGTTAGCAATAATGTAATAAGCTCATGGAATTAGATAGATGGTATTGAGGGAACCATGGTAATGACCCATGGTATTGTATGTATGAGACCTACATAGAGGCTAGAGACTCCCCATTGAAAGAGGTCAAGGATTATTGTATGAATAGATGTATGGCTTATGGAGTGTTCTCCTTCATTAAGGAGTGAATGTATAGTGTTGCCCTACCTTAAGGGTTCCATTAATAAAGTGAAGCATTTCTATCTATTTATATCTTATTATTTCTTGGGTATATTTGTATTCTCATATATTTTCAGGTCAGATCTATAAAAAGTGGTATCAGAGCAATTTCTTGGGCAAAGAAGAATTTTTTTTATTATTTTTGCAGGAACTTTTTGAGGCAACAACTTTGAAGATCATATTTGTATGTTTTGGTGGAATATTTTCATAATATAATTGTAGATCTAGGTTCTTTGCAAAAAAAATACCCAATTTGAAAAAAAAACGGCCAAATCGGAGTTCGGATGAGGGAGATATCACTGATTTAAATATCAGCTGTGTTGTAGACATTTTTAGGGGCGACGAGTTTGCGGATCAGATATGTACATTTTAGAGCCAAATCTGCAAAATCTAATTCCATATCTGAGTTTTTTGTGAAAAAACCCAATCTGAAAAAATAAAAATAAAAAATAAAAAATAAAAAGAGAGAGAAAAGAAAAGAAAAGAAAAAATCGGCCGAATTAGAATCCGGATGAGGGAGATATCACTAATTTAAAAATCAACTGTGTTGTAAACAATTTTCAGGGCAGTGAGTTTTCAGATCGGATCTGTACGTTCTGGTGGAAAATATATAGAATCTAATTGCAGATCTGAGTTTTTGGTGAAAAATACCCAATTTGAGAAAAGCAATCGGCCGAATCGGAGTCGAGATGAGGTAGATATCACTGATTTAAAAATCAGCTGTGTTGCAAACATTTTTCAGGTCAGCAAGTTTGCAGATCAGATCTGTATCTTCTGAGAAAATATTTGTAGAATCTAATTTTAGATATGAATTATTTGTGAAAAAATACCCAATTTGAAAAAAAAAATCGATCAAGTCGGCGTCTAGATGAGCGAGATATCACTGATTTGAAAATCAGTTGTGTTGCAGACATTTTTAGGGGTGGCGAGTTTTCAGATCAGATTGATATGTTCTGGGGCAATATTTGCATAATATAATTGTAGATCTGATTTCTTTGTGAAAATATACCCAATTTCCAAAAAATAATTCAGTCGAATCAGAGTACAGATGAGGTAGATATCGTTGATTTAAAATCAGCTCTTTTTCAAAAAAAATTGTGAAGGCGAGATAGCTGCAATGCGAATCTGAAATTCCAGTTCTTAGATCGAAATTCGATGAAGATGTACAAATTTTATGGCTCTAATCTGGAAATATGGCTGGCACAAATGAAAGAATATTTCACTTTGAATCACATCGTAGATGATGAAACTAAACTATGTGTGGCATCCATTTACTTGGACCAAGAAAGATGGCAATGGTGGTAGTCGCATTCTAAATGTTATCCAAGGACAATTACTTGGGAGATGTTCGCAAACTCCATTTGTGACCGCTTTGACCCTAAATCTAATTTTTTGGATCCTCTTACTAAGCTCAGACAGACAGGCACATAACCTAGCAAAGATTTTATTTTTACAGGAAAGAAGGAAACCAAGAAACCTAAAGAGTTATTTTCTGTTGGTATCTCCTTATTGCAGGTTCATGGATGTATTCAAAAGGAGAAGATCATTGTGTCTATAAATCCTAACTGCAAGCATAATTTTATCAATGTTAATTTGGCAAAAAATTGCAAGTTTCAACAAAACACATTGAAAATACACAGGTTGATGATGAGGATGTTCAAGTTTATAAAGATTTAAAGCTTTCTATGGATAAGTATGTGTTGCATTGTGATTTTTATATTTCAGATATGGATAACATGGATGTTGTTTTGAGATATCCTTGGATGGAATCTTTGGGTTCTATTAATATTAATATGCAGAAGAAATTCATGAAACTTTGGTATAAAAAGAAGAAAATAACATTACATGATATTCCTATTAAGACACAAGCAAACACTATGGAGACAGAAGCACAAATCTTTAATGACACTGACACATCAGAGGATGAGCCTTTAATGGTCAATAACCAAACACAAACATCAAACTAGGTACCAGAAAAACAAGGAGAATCCAAGGAGGCTGAAGCAAAAAATGTTACAGGTACTGATACATCAGATGAGGACTCAGCAGTTGAAGTAATATTGGAAGATAAGAAAAAACAGTAGGCACCACAACATGTGCCAGCTACCAATCAGGCTCCATTAGGTGGTGACTTAAAGAAAAAGACACCGTTGGTTAAAACTTTAGCGTATCACCACCCATGTCACCCCGCAAGAAAACAACCAACAAGATGGCAATGAATTAGCCCCAAGGACAATAACCCTCGCATGATAGATAGAGAGGGGCAACGATCCACCTACTACACATCAACATAAAAAGAGCTTAAACAAATGGATGGCACTACAACTGAAACCAAAAGCTCTTTAGCTCTTAATTACGAAAGAAATTTTATTTTCTGTGCTTATATTGAAGAATATCAGGGATGATTGGTAGGTGACAAGTCTATGTTTGTTGATTTAGGACACTTCTCATAGTTGTCAATCAAGGTGAGAAAATGTATTTGGTTTCACGACACTTAAATCTAGCAAGAAATAATCAATTTAAAATATGGTATGTAATGGCAGATAGTTTTCATAGGAGTTCTCTATCCTTGTTTGATTCTCCCATACATGGGGGAGGTTGCATTTATTTCCCAACTCAAAGAGGACATACAGAGCAAATTCTATATCCTGGTACTAGGTGAGAACATTTTCATCAAGATAGCATATAAGTCCATTATGCCTTGAAGATATTGAAAAGCTGGGAAGTTGTATTTTATATAACAAAGGAGCATAGAATATGCTTTTTCACTGAACTGGAGAGACTTGTAGACTTTTGAAAACAATTTGGTCATATTTGGGTCATCAACAATTCCAAAGTTTGTTTTCTAACAAGAATTTTGAATCCAGAACTAGGACACTTGTATGAGTGTTAATCTAAGAATGAATTATATGCAAAAGTTGAATTATGGCCAAGCTTCATAGTGGTTAACTTGGCAGCAATAGTGGGAAGTCAGGAAGTCATCTCATATACCTTTTCAATAATGAATCTATACTCGTGTTTGATTTGTCTTCCATGGGTGTAAGTTATGCACACCTCAAAAGCTTATGTATGGTAAAATATACATTACATAAATAAATGGGATTCTCATGTGCATCTACTTGGCACTCACCATCGACTTTAGATATAAATATATTATTGGTCATGCCTATGGTATCCTCCTCGGTCCTCTTTGCCTTTCATTATTGTTACTGAGATTTGTTCTTATCAAACTGATTATTTTGCTTGATTTAAAGGTCTTGTTGTGGCAACAATCATGTTTGCAGAATTTATACAGAAGGAGAGCGATAAGATGTGTGGTATGCATGCAGTTTCTTAACAAAAATTGTAGACATCCCAGTGAAATTCTCAGTATTCCCCACATTTCTCTAATTGAAGCCGATATGATTTACTATGTCTGAGAAGCATCCATGATTTTCAGAAATAACTAATGAAACCAATAGTCCCACATATCAGTTGGAGTGACATGCTTCATATGTTTCAGAGATATCCAAAAGCTTGTAGAAATATTTTTCCCCGTACTGAAATATACTCGAGAAGTGTTGGCAAGGTGCAAGGCTAGGATTAAGGAAGACCATGCAAATATATGTCGTTCTCAAGCTTGTTTTGAGGAGGCATAAGCATGGTTATTTAAAATAGCACACACATATCTATTATACTACCTAATTGTATTTATTTACCATTGAGACTTTCAAATTCATACATCAATGGTTAAAATTCATCACGATAGGCTTTTGGGTGTTTTTTGAATGTTTTTCTATTTCCTCGAATGAAATTTTAGTGCAAGCAATATTGCCAAACAATGTTAGTGTGAGATGTAGTAATGGGTGTGGTAATGTCTCTGATGAGGATTCAAGAATATTCGACCTAACTGGCTTATTTAGCAACATGTCAATCATTGCCAGAACTTCTATGGTCTCATTCCAAGGTACCCATTTCTCCTCACAAACTCTTGGGGGATTAAAATAAACTAAATGCTTCCATATATATCACATCCTACACAGGATAATTTAATGATACATAATTTTAGCATTTCTTTAATCTGAACCCAATTCAATCCTGACTTGAGCTGGGACTGAAAAATGTCTTGTGGATATACAAGTAGGATATGAATTGATTTTAGCATTGATTTTATCTGAATCTAAATCAATCCTGACTTAAGCTGATACCGAAAAAGGTCTCGTGGATATATAAGTGGGATATGAATTGAAAACACACACTCTCTCTCTAGAAATATAGATAGAGTTATCCATAACCTGCATATTGAGTCAAGATTTAGAATGTACCCCACTTTTATATACATGTGTGAAAATTATCATCGCAAATACAGACAAAGTTATCAATCACCTACATATTCAGTGAGGCTTTAGAATGCACCCCACTTTTATATACATGTGTGCACATTGTAATTCCCTTTTCCTTTCTTCAATCTTTAGGAACCGTAATAAGCTCCCCCAAAAAGAAAAATAAGTTTTAAAGAATAATTATTTTCATACTAGTATGGTAGGGTTCTAATTACTTATTTCCTTTTTCCAGCATTTATATGATGCCATGATAATATAAGATGGATAATTTTTAATTTTCTCATTCTCCAATGAATGATCATGGATATTAAGTCAGTGGGACTAAAAGGGTACTTCCAATGTCATTCGTTGTGCGAATGCAAGGGAAACTATTATAGCTACCATGATAACAACATGGAAATGTCTAATAATAGAACTAAAAGAAGCTAATATATTCCAAGAAAGAGAATGACAAAGACAAACAATGAATATATAGTGAAATATCCATAAGAACATGTCAAGTGGTTATGGAACTAGAAGTTGAGGCTGGAAGAGAGGGGACGAGAGAGGAGAGGTGTCGACATGCAAGCCCTCAATCATTGTGAAGGATCTGATGCATTGTCTGAGAGGGTCATTAGGATAGTGCAAGGGGTTTATGGAGGTTGACTTCGTAATCCCAGGATGGAGCGTAGGAGGAGCCTTAGATTGAGGAGACCCATCTTTACTAACAGAAGGCTAGGAGGAAGAAACTGCAAATAGAATATTGGTTTCATGCTAGAGTTTGGAGAGTGGTATTTTATGCTAAGGTAGTTTTTCTCTAGCATTGGGCCTTCTTAGAGTTTCTCTATTTGATGATCTAATGAAGTCTATCTTAACCTCTAGGATGGGAGCTCCTCGAAAATGTCTTGAAAGTAGAACAACCCAGTAGGGGCGCTTTGGGGGGGGGGTGTGGAGGGGGATGAAGAAGGATTAGAGGATTCTTGATAGAGAGATGCACCGATGATTTTGATGTATAGATTTTATACCTAAGAATCTCCATTAGAAAAGAGCTAAATATCTCTATTTTGGATAATGAAATTTTTTGAAGAGGGAGCCACTCAGATCCTAGTAGAGGCATTAAAACTTCTCTTCGATCTTGTAGAAATGTAACATTTAAAGGCTAGCAGATCCTTCGACTTAGCCTCTTACAAGTGGGAAATTTGATAGATCTTATCTAAGCGATGGAGGTCATGATTGCTCTTTCTCCAAAGCTGATGGGAGCCCACACAAAACTAATCTAGGGAGAACTTGATGGCATGCATCTATTTTTCTAAATGCTTTATACTTGTTGATGCTTTAGCAGATTAATTTTCTATTTAATAGTTCACAATCTTATTGATCTTTTAATCTCTTTCTGTTGGACTGATTGACTATGGTTTTGACAAATTGTGTGCAAGGTAATCCCTGAAGGCTAAAAGAGACAAAATATTCTAACTACATTATTTTGTTTTTTATTATTATAGGGGTTTTCCATAGTCTAAATATTCTTGCACTATTGATGTAGGAGCATCTAACCCCCCCAATCAAACAAAGGAATCCAAAGCAGACGTGGACCATTGAGCTAAATAGGGGGACTTTTTGTTTAAAACAGAGCTTAAATGATGGAATGGATAAGTCTCTAGAAGAATTAATTAAATGTAATCTGCCATATGTATTTTATAGCGAGCTTTAAGGCCTTAGTTGAGAGATTTGAGGAAAGGATGTGATTGGATCCTTTACATTGATCCGATCCAATGTTTCCATATAAATATATGTGCGATGAGCCTGTGTGTTCTATAAATATATGTAAGCCTACAGGCAGGAAAAGAAGAAAAGTGGCCATGAATAGTTGAGGATCAGGATTGTATGAAAGATAGAGAGTCTTAGTCTGTAATCATTGTGTATTTTTATAAATCCAAAGTTTGGTTTCTACCCTGGAGAAGTGTATTTCGAGTGTTGAAATTGTTATGAATTGGAATTCTGCAATAATTGTATGTAGGCAGAGTCAAGGCAAAGCATAGAGAGGAGAATGATTTAGAAAATTTGTAACTGATCATCAAATCCAATTGAAACATCAGAGAAGTGATCTAGAGAGGAAGTGTAGTTGATAGCTCAAGAAGTTGAGTTTAGAAGAGTAGTTAAGCAACGGAAACAGAAGACCCAGAACCTTTAAAGAAACCCTTTGAGGAGAAGCTAAACCATGGGAAGCTTAAGACTTAGTGGAAAAAACTAAGCAAACAAAAGAGTCATGTAGTAAGTTATCAAGTGCACAAGAGCCATTTGATCACATGGATCAACAGTCCAGATGATTTCGCTAAAGAGGAAGGCGAAACATTGCATCAGCAGAATTCTTTATGGAGATTAGGTCTCGCAACCCAAAATCTAGTTTACACTGAAAATTAGTGCAAAACACAGTTGGAGCTAAGTTCTAGATGTGAAATATTATAGGGGCCAATTTATAGCCTTATCGGGCCCAGAGAACTAGTCAGATCGGTAGTTTGAAGAAGTCAAGGCCTAGTGTGAAGGAACGTCGATACGCCGAAAGAGATTAAGTGCTAATCGGTGATTGAAGGCATAGGAAGATCAGGAATTGGCGTTGGAAAGAGACTTGCGATAATGTAAAGGCCTGATGGATGAATAGACCCAACATCACTTTGAGCTACAGTGTATAAGATTTGAAGTTCGCTTTATATTGGTTCGGGCAGAAGGTTAAGCTAAATCCTTTGTATATTGTTAACAAGTTGTGTGAGTGTTTAAAAGCTTGAACATATAATTAACGACTCTGATAGTCACATATCGGAGTCAGAGGGGTGATGAACCACATATGTGGTAAGGCCAGGGGAAATAGCCGATAGTGATTGCGATGAAGTTAAACCTCAAAATCTGTGTTGAAGCTGTACGGAAAGCAGAAAGGGGTATATTTGCATAGTTTTTCTTTGTAAATGTATTTATAAGGAAATTGCATGAATGAAGGTTATTGTGTATAAATATATATATTAACCAAGATTTAAGAGGGGTGGTTGATATATATGTGCTTATGCATTTATAACATTATGAAAAGGTGTTGAAGGGTTTTTAAATCCCGGTAGAAGGATTATGAACGAGGACTTTAATAAAGTCTTATACAAAGGCTTGAGATCTAGTTAAAGATTCCGATAGAGAGGTTTTGGTGGGGTGATTGGGTTCCGATACAAAGGCACTGGTGGTGAAGGGCCTTAACCATATATAAATATGAAATTTTGACTCCTTTGTGAGTCAAATACCTGGGATAGTTGTGTTTATGCACTCTTATGCAATTTGTGGGTATCTGTGGGGGTAACCTTGCACCATTAGTGGTAACAAAGCAGATTTGTAAGCACAATAGATTTGTATTAGAACAGAACTGAGGTTAGAGCATAATTGTTAGTGAAACAGTTGGGGTTAGACATAACAGAAAAATTCTATGTGAAAGAATTATAAGCAGAGTTATGTGTAAAGATGTTTACGTAGGCAAGAGGAGAGTCAAATTCTAATCTGATAGAAGAAGATACATAGAGATGATGGGTAGCAGTTCTAGCAGAGGCTTGGAATAGGCAGGAACAGAGAATTCCTTAAAGGAAAGAAAAAGCAAGATTGCTTAATGCAAGTTCTGAAGGAAAGAAGACTTGGAGACAAAACAGAGGACAATCCATTCAAGGCAGAGGAAGAATGGGTGAAACAATGTCATACTGAGGTCTTGAAAGAGAGGTAATATGTTATGTTCTATTTTAAATTGAGAATGTGTGTTTATATATTAATGCACACGTGACAACAAGAGAAGCTGTGAGAAGGGAACTAGATGTGTTCTTGAAAACAGAGTAAGGAGAATACTCTGATAGAAAAGTGGCAGTGAACCTGAAGAATCCAACAAGAAATTGGACAGAGAGGAAAACTGAAGTGTTCTCAAGAGAGAGTGAGAGATTGCAGAAGCCTAGAAGGAGCAAAGGTGTTTCTAAAGGGGAGGTTCCAGATAGAGGACCCGTGCTTACCAAAAGATTAAGTGAGGAGAGCTTAGCAAGGTAAGATTGTAGCCAGGAGGACTAGTTGTAGCAGAGGCTTGTTGTGGATAAGTGAGAAGTTCATGAAGATAGAGGAGAAGAAGATGACTACTGATAGTCATAGCAGAGGTTCAGAGAGAAGCCACAACAGAAGATATGAGAAGAAGGATGCCAAGGCAAATGGCAAGAAGATGGGTCAAGAGGAAATTGACCAGGAAGTTGTAGAGTTAAAAGAACAACTCAATGCATTAAGGAGAATGCTTGAGGAAAGTTAGAGACTAGGTTGGGTTCTTGAGGAGGAAGCCAGTGAAGTGGCAAGAAATACAGAGAAGGCTACAACAAATGCAAGTGAAGTGGTTGATGGAAAAACTCAAGGAAGTTGAGTTGGGAATGGAAGAGTCCATTTGTGAACCAGAACAAGGTGAAATTCTGGGAGAAAGTGAAGATGAAGACTTGAAGGCTGAAACTTAAAGTGAGGCCAAAGGGTCACATGGCTTTAAAACTAACAATTTGTGTATGTTTATAGGTAAGGCATCTAAGGAAGGACAATTTGCTAATATTGTCATGAAGAAGAAAGAAGACCAGCAGAATCTAAATTCTGTTTTGGAAGAAGATGGGATAGATAGATCGCATATGTAGTTGGAGAAAGATATCAAGCAACCAAGTGAAGAGATTGAGGAAATTGAAGAGGAGACCATCGAAGAATTTTTTAATCATATGAAGGATTTAGAACAATAAGGAGATATGATGGTTGAACCATAAAGTGAGACAACATGGTATTATGTTTTTAAAACTGATAGTTTGTGTATGATGGCATATATTGTAGGGGAAAATCAGCCTTTTGAATATATCTTAAGAGGTAATGAAGATATAGAAGCAAAAGGTGACCGAGAAAGCTTTTCAGAAGAGAAGGAATTTGACTGCATACAAAAGAAAAAGTATATGGTTGAGTCTATAGAAGCTGTCATGGAGATGAAGAATCAGGATCTTATTCTGATGAAAAATGAAGGAATATTGTCTCAGAAAGATAATCAAATGAGTTTGATTGATGTTAGTGATAAAAATCAAATGCAAGAGAATGATAATGCAGATGATGAGACCATGATAGTTCTTAGAGAAGGGAAACAATAAGATATTGAATGCAAGCTTGAAGAAGAAACTATGTTAGCTAAAAACATAGTAAAGGATCATCAGTTCATCATGATGATAGGCGCATTGGAAATAGCCATGGAAGTTGTTGATACAATCAAGGGAAATGAAAGACATCTACTAAAAGATGTTAAGAAGGAAGAATTCTATGCAAAAGACATAGTAGAGGGAGAAAGAACACTAGTAAAAGAGTGTATTGTAGAGGATGAGCAATATGTTGAAACTATCTAAAGTATAAGGAAGTATCTTTTAGAAGATAAAAACTTTGAAGTAAAGGATGATGAAGAATGTCTCTTAAATAAGAGAAGAAACGATTTATTGCAGCATAAGGAATATAAAAATGCATGGATGTGTGAATATGTGACAACATAGGAACAAGTTATTGTGGAAAAAGAAGATGAAGTTCACTATGAAGAGTTGATATGTAGGTCAATAGTTGAGACTGTTGAGCCTTATGTTGATACCTCAAAAATCGCTGAAACAACATTGGAGGATAACCACCCGGTCTGGACCTTAAAGAAACTCCTTTTTCATTTGGATTAGGGGCTCTGACTGGTTTAACTAGGTCAAGTTACCTTTTCCCTATCGCTATTGGTTTATGATGTATCTTTAACTACCAATAGATAGGGATATCAAATCACTTTTTCTTGCTGATCATGCAAGAGAATAACCCTTAAGCTGATTTGGGTTCAGTGAAGCCATAATTAAAATTTTGCCTCTTTGAGAAGAGGACTTAAAAGAATGTAGAAATTACTTTAAATACAAACTTATTCTATAATGCAAGCAAAATAAACTATTGTTAATCCTATCTTAATTAGGCAGATATAGATCTAACCCAACCAAGAGCAAGATATTTAAAGTATTGAGATTTTAAATATGTCTTGTTTATAATGAATATCAAGTTAACGAAGTAGTTCAATTAACTAACATTATGGATACCAAAACACATCTTATTGAGATCTCTTAACTAAAATAATAAACCAACAACACTCAGGAAGTAGTTCACAAAAATGATATTGATTATCAAATCAGTAAATCCAATAATTAAACAATAACATGTGGAATTAGTTCACAACAAATTACCATTCAATAAATCAATTTTATAAGATAGATTTATGAGTAAATAGTTACTCAGAAATTAGAAATTAATTCATAAGAACAGAGATACATAATAACAATATTGAGACAAATTAGCCATATTGACACAAAAATGAATAAAATGACACAAAAATGAAACTGATATTTGAAACAATGGTATTAAGAATACCAATTTATTGCATCCATTTCTATGTCCCTGGTCTCCAACAACTCTTTACATTGCTTGAACTTCTGCCTTCAAAACTAAAGCCACAAAAGTGCAAACTTTGCCCATCTGGCATAATTCAAAAATACAAAGGAAAAATCCTCAATAATCCCCAGATCTGAGATATTTCTCTCCTCTTTCCTACAACTCTAAATTCCTATTATAGAAGTGCTTTAGAAGTCAGAAATTGTAGAGGAGAGCATCCCCTTATTACATTTTGTAATCTATTATTTATAATATTTGCAAAGGAATTCTTGAGAAAAAAGTTTGTTGAAGGTAAATCTGTCAAATCCAATTTTATTTGCTCAAAAGTTCTAATCTTCAATTGCTGGGGCATTCTCATTAACTGAGATCATTTTCTCCATATTTCTTCCATTGTTTTCCTACAAAAAGAAATCAAAATAAATTAAGATGCAATTAATAAAATAAAAATATCATTTCTGGCATTTAAAACAAATCCAATCAAATTCTATTTAATTAATAATTGAAAATAAAATATAGGCTCTCTAATGATGCTTGGTATGATTTAATTGGCCAAGGATATTATTAACGAATGGATCTGCAATTAGAAAAGGCTTGGACAAATGAAAACGCAGAAAATAACTTAGAAATTTGATTTTGTTTTAGAAATTCAGAGCTTGATTTTCTGCATGATTTTTGACCCAATTAGTGACTAAATCTATTAGTGAAACCTCTTCAGAAATGTTCTCCTTGATTTTATCTTTCCAACAAGCCGTATTGGGCCTCATTTGGCCAAGTAAAACCCAGTCTATGAGCTTCCAATGTTGATAAGTCAAATCTGGCATAAATCTGGAATTTCTGTTGCTGGGCTAAAAACCAGAATTTTTAATTAAAAATCTAATCCTAAATTAGACTCTAATTATCTAATAATTAAGTCTAATTTAATTGTTAATTATGAACTAAACTAATCATTTAATAAACTTTTATTAACTAATATAATTAACACATTAATCTAATTAATTAATATAATTATTTATTTAAATAAATTAATTAATACTAAACTATTTATAACTAATTAATTAAGAATAATCTAAATAATATTTAAATTTTATTTTAATTAAATTAATTAAATATTATATATTAATTAATTTAATATATTAAATATTAAACTATTCAAAAAAATAAACTAACCTATCACCCTACTTCTAACTCATTCCATTCGTTTTAACGCATTCGAATGAGTTTGAAAACATAATGTAAACTTTATAATCGAGACTTGATTAATGCCCCATGCTTTTTCGCAATCGGTCATCGAGAGGATGGAGGTATCGGTGATCGGGGTATGGAATGAGATAGGTATCGGTGATCGGGGTATGGAATGAGATGTGCTGATTAAAACCTCTCATTCGATCCAAAGCCTCGGTGCGATGATTTTTTTATTATTTTTTATTATATATATTTTATGTATTAAAAATTAAATCAATTATATTTAATATATTAATAAATTTAAAATTTAATATTAAATATTAATTTTTTTTATTTTGGTTTTATTTTAATGAATTTTAGTTTCTAAACTATAACCACTTGGAAAATAAAATAAACTATAGCCATTTCAAAATTCTAGATTTTCCAGATTAGTAATCAATTTTGAAATTGGAGTAAATTACTAAAATCTCGATACTTCATTATTTGGCTGAAAAATGAAAATGTTAGTAATAACTAACTAGGGGTTAAGATTTAAAATAACTGCATTATTCAGCTAATTTATTTACAAAATGCAATATTGTACATTTTTTTTGCATTTTTAACCGAGGCTAGATAAATGACGAGACTTCAAAGGAGTAGCATTTTCAAACCAGTTGACCAAATGAGGTGAAACAAATGTCAATGGGAAGCTTATAAAAATCGATTCTAACAATGCAATCAAAACAAGAATCCAAAGAAAATGAAAAATTAACAAAAGCACAGGATAATCAACTAAATAAAAATCCTAAAAGGTGTTTCGCCAAAATATTTATAGAAATGGTCCCCATTATTTGAAGTGAACAAACCAATAATGGGGGGGGGGGGTTGTGTTTTTACCTCAACACCTTATGATTTCCAAACTAATAATTTTTGTATAAATGTAGGAAACATAAGTGGTGATGAAACACTTGCAAAGTATCACAGGAACTTGCATTGTTGGAATATTTGCTGGAAAATTTGGAGTATGATAGTATGATTGCAAAAGAAGAAGTTCAGTATGGTGGACAAGGGCAAGAAGACATCATTAGGACAGATGGTGTGGAAGAGAGACTAATAGGTAATCTCATGAATTCTTTTGAGAATTCAGAACAACATATTGATGTGCTGACAGAAGAGAAAGAAACATTGCAACAAACTGAATTGTTGCCAAAGGGAGATAAGGCACAACAGCCTTGTGTTTTTTTCTTAACAAGTGTTTTGTGAGTACACATTTTTTTGCAATTGATGGAGGAGATTTGACACAAGTGAACAACCAAATAAAGGGGAAAGAAAAGAATTCTATAAAAGAATCCAATCCATGGAACGAAGATGTTAAATTGCTGAAGAGAGTGCTGAACAGTCATGACTTGGTCATGAAAGAGGATAAGGATGATAGGGAGGCAGCAAATAAAGCAAGAGTCAGCATAGCAAGAAAAGCATGAGTTAGAATAAGAGTCATAGCAAGTGTTGAAGCAAGAGCAAGCAAACTGAAAGTTGGAACAAGAAAAATAGAAGTCAGCAATTAACCAAAGCAAAAGTTGAAGTAAGTAAAAAAAACCAGCAACAAATTGAAGAACTAGTGGACAGAAACAACCTGAAGAAAAAAGGAGGCAGAAATACAAAGCAGAAAATGGACCAGTCCAAAGATGTACTAGAAATAGAAATTGAAGAAATGTGGTAGTTGATGATGAAGCAGACCAAATGGAGGAAGATGGTAGTAGCAAGAAACATTATCAATTAGAACTTGAACCTGATTGACAAGAATAAGAAAATGGAACAAAAAACAGCAGAAGTACAGTAGCAACAAGGGAACAAAGCATGTGGACAATTACAAAACAAAGTGTGGTATCCAGGAAGACAAATACCAAAAGACACATGATTAGGAGATCATGGATACTTTCTACTTTGGAAGTCTGATGCAGGAGCATCTAACCCCCACATTCAAACAAAGGAATCCAAAGTGGGCGTGGACCATTGAGCTAAACAAGGGCACTTTCTGTTTAAAATAGAGCTTAAATGATGGAATGGATAAGTCTCTAGAAGACTTAATTAGTTGTAATCTACCATATGTATTCTATAGCGAGCTTTAGGGCTTTAGTTGAGAGATTTGAGGAAGGGATGTAATTGGATCCTTTACAGTGATCCGATCCAATGTTTCCATATAAATATGTGTGATGAACCAGCGTGTTCTATAAATATATGTAAGCCTACGGGCAAGAAAAGAAGAAAAGAGACCACGAATAGTTGAGGATCAAGCCTGTATAAGAGACAGAGAGTCTTGGTTTGTAATCGTTATGTATTTTTATAAATACAAAGTTTTGTTTTGACCCTGGAGAAGTGTATTCCGAGTGTTGAAATTGTTATAAATTGGAATTCTGCAATAATTGTATGCATGTAAAGTCAGTGGCGAAGCACAGAGAGGAGAATGATTCAGAAAATTCATAAGTGATCATTGAACCCAGTTGAAATATCAAAGCGGCAATCTGGAGAGGAAGAGAAGTTGAGTTCAGAAGAGTAGTCAAGCGGCGAAAACAGAAGACCTGAAACCTTTGAAGAAACCCTTGGAGGAGAAGCTAAACCATGGGAAACTGAAGACTTAGTGGAAAAAAACAAAGTAAAAAGAAAATTGATGCAATAAGTTATCAAGTGCATAGGAGCCGTTTGATCACATGGATCAACGGTCGAGATGATTTTGCTAAAGAGGACGGCAAAAAATATGTTTGCGAATTAAAAATTATATTATTATATTAAAACATTTACATATATATAGTTTGAAACATAAGTTTCCAAAAAATAGCATTAAAGACATTGATATTTCGAAATGTTTGAATGTTTAAATTTAGAATCAAATTACATTGATTGAAATGTTTATATTTAAGTCAGCAAAATAAAGATTGAAACGTGACATGTTACCATGTAGAATCTGATGTATAGGAGAATAAAACGATGTATAGGAGAATAAAACGATAAAATGCTCAAGGAACAAGTATTTTGCAGTATGGTCATGTTTATAGCGTTCACGTTTATGGTACTATCTATTATATGATATGCAAAGAAAGTAAAGCCGAGAAATGGTTGAGAGCCGAAGTTTATCAACATTTAGAGAGTGATAATGTGTACAATAGCATCCACGTCACGTCGAAGGTTTTTCAATTTACGATGTCCAAATTTCATTCCCACGTCATGGAAATGAGTGTATTGGAAAGTCCAGAGTCTCCTAAGCTCAAGTTGGTATCATATTCCAATGTTTTAGATGATGCACCAGGAACTGCAAGTGCCAGTCTAAATTGCCGCCCATCACTGGCTTCTTTGACTTGAGAAGAACAGGATCAAAGTAACTGTATGGGATCAGTTTGCAGAAACCTCCTCCGCACCCTCTTGCCATCAGGGAAACGTACACCTAACCTACAGATGTTGACACCTTGTGGCTCCTCTGGGAGAGCTGGGTACTCTCGTTTCAGTGCAGCTTTTTGTTGATTATCTTCATTGATTGCCTCTACTGCTTTTTGTTGATTATCTTCATTGATTGCCAAAGAAGCAAACTCGGCTAAAACGTATTTCCCTTGTACTATTTGTTCATGTGCAATATTATTATTAACATTTGATGTCACCCTTCTCCTGCGATGGCTGAATTCCTTGGGGCCCTTATCCATATAAGGTATCAAATCCTGTAACAATTGTTTTGGATCGATGGTTCCTGTCCAAGTTTTCATTTTTTGTCCAGTGATAGAATCAATAACAAGTGTTGACGGCATCTCACTCAAATGATAATAAGTGCACATCTTTCGCCCTTCTTCATGGTCGTCATAAATTTGCCAGAAAATGAAAAATGCACTAACAGTCTCCCTCACACCTTCGTCAGCCCAAGTGTCTCTATTAAGCATATAAGAGCTGAACTCTTTTGGGGATTGTATATTTGCGATGACCCATTTTCCTTGGCCTGCAGCTTCGACCTTTGCCTGCTCAAAACTGCCTTTGAACTGCCTTTGAACATCAATTCGAATGGTGGGCGATACAGTGCTTCAAATTTATCATTGCGTTTATCCCAGAAAGCCCAGGAAGAATTAGGTTGAGTGGATTCTTGATCTCTTCTTCGTATAAACTCATCATCGTATAATGCTTCCCTCTTAACTGATAGTGGTGGGCGTACAAAATCTCTATGGTCACTGTACTCATGGCTTTGCCCTTCCACTACTGGAGCATTAGTTAAATTAGAACTAGTAGAAGCCGATGGCAATTCATGATTATCAGACTGAGCATAGAATAACTGTATCGCTTCGTCCAGATTCCAGTTGGTTGCCTCCAAAAACTGCCGCGCCTTATCTGTCGATTCCCCAACTATTTCAACGAATGTAACAATCTGTTCCTGCTTCTCTGCCGAGGTTTCCATTGATCAATGAATTTTCTTACGAAGAAATATGTAAGTTCAGATAGATCGTACAAAGAAATCTATTTTTTTATTTATTTTTGATTCAGACATCGGAGATTCCACAGTAATAAGATTTTTCTGCCAACGTTTCGAATCCCAACTGGGATCTTCCATCATCAGGGCAACTTGAAGCTTGATAAGAAGAAGA
>APFE031184640.1:53754-98997 GCA_000404065.3 Pinus taeda | reverse complement strand
GTAAATTAATAAAAATATAAATAAATGAGAAGTATGGTAAATAAATAAAACATTTTTTATATTTACTCCATAAGTCACCTTATTTACATGCAAGGGTGTAAACAAATAAAAATATAAGTAAAGTGGAGGTATGGTAAATAAATAAAACGTCTTTTTATACTTACTCAAAAGGTATGGTAAATAAATAAAAATATAAATAAACTAGACGCATGGTAAATAAATAAAACCTCTTTTTATATTTAGTCCATAACCCTCGTTCTATTTATGAAGCCTCAAGAAAGAGGTTTTATTTAAGTGAATCCTATGGGCCAAATACCATATTTGTAAAAGAGGTATGGTAAATTAATAAAAATATAAATAAACGAGAGGTATGGTAAACAAATAAAACATTTTTTTATATTTACTCCATAAGTCACCTTGTATTTATGAATGGTATGGTAAATTAATAAAAATATAAATAAACGAGAGGTATGGTAAACAAATAAAACATTTTTTTTATTTTTTTATATTAATACCATGCAAAAAAACATTATTAACCCTAATATTAGTATTAATAAAAATAAAAATGGCACATGGTATTGACCCATGGTATTCACCAAAATGGCACATGGTATTGACCCATGGTATTCACTTGGAATGTAGCCTATTTAAATGGGGGAATTAAACCAGAATAGATCCATCTTTACTCTGGATCTACTAACCCCCGAGAGGTATCAAATATCGTGATATGCAAACTAGCATAGAGTGAAAAAATATTTGATCCGATCAAGAGTAAAAATGGATGTTGTAATTTAATGTATGTTAAACATTTTAGCTTGGTTAAAATAAAAATAAAATAAAAATCAACTATTAATTTTATTAATTTTTATAAATTACTAATAGTAATTTTTAAGCTCCAGGTTTATGATAACCCATGGTATTGACCCATGGTATTCATGTGAGCATAGACTATTTAAAGGGGAAATTCTATCTTAATTCTGGGTCTACCAAGTGCTCAGAGGGATAAATAGATTTCATCCCCCTAAGAGTGGTAGATGTGGAGTTAAGATGGATATAGGTTGGTTTTTATGATAATGAAGATATTAAATAGACTTAGGAAATTATATTGTAAAAACATCTTAAGGTGAATGGTTAAAGCATAGACATTGGACAAGTATATTTGTATACTTCTGTTTTAATCTGAAACAAATCTAGGGCTAAAAGGAATGGATTGATTGCACTAGTCATCCTTCTATAAATTTCCAACATATGCTCGAGTAAACAGATTGTAATTTGGTAATTTTTCTAATTGCAAACGGGAACATACTTGTGTATTGACAGGGTGGTTACGAGGTCCCTAGAAGTGGAGTAAACAGATTGTAATTTGGGTAATTTTTCTAATTGCAAACAAGAACATAGAAGTGATGAATTTGAATTTTTCTTGGTTTTATATATAGTATTAGGTTTTTTCTTATGCTTTCTGTGAATGGCACGGGTGAATTTTATCTTACACCCACTAGATTATCGATATGTAATTTCGGTAATTTTGATTTCAAAAGATATTTTAAAGAAATACAATGATTTCATTTGTGTATTCAATAAACACAAGATTTTATAATTGAGTAAAATATTCGCCATGCCTGGTGAGAGATTCGCCAAAAAGTTATATATACATATCATATTATTGATAAAATCACCTTCCATTTTTCCTATATACCATGGAGATTCGCCCATTTATTATACATGTAAATTTAGGGGGGTTCTTAAAATTTTCCTAGACCACACTGTTCACGACCTGATCCAAAGCACTTTGTCTTTTAGGGTTCTTGGTAGTGAACAGGCTCCAGAAAGTCACTCTCTACTTTGGATTATGAACAATGCTGAAAATTAGGGCTTTTTCTTTTGACTGTTAGTATAAGGCTAAAACATGCTCACTTTTATCCCATCATCACCCCCATTAAAGCTCGAAGCTGTAAATCTTACAGGATTTCCTCACCCCATTATGATTAGCGACTTTTAATAGTATATGTCGGGAGATTGTAGCCTGAGGATAAGGACGAAAAGCTCGAAGCTCTAAATCATGGAGGTTTTTAGTGAGAAATTTGAGAGGTTTAGAAGAAGACTCATTCGCCTCAGAATTGCATTGCAATGCTTGCTAAATCTTAATTAGCTGGTGCAACTGGCTGGGAACAACAGGTCTTTCATTCCCAAGGTAAAATTATTCCAAATTGTCAGCGTTAGATCTCGAATTTTGAGCTGGGAATTGCATTCCAGAGTTTGAAGGGGTTTTGTGGAGGATTTTAGCATTAATTTACGCATTTTACCCATCCGTTGCTGCAAATTATCAGCGTTTGTGGGAAATTGGGGATGAAAAATCTCTTCTTTGGAGAAATGAAGGGTTTAAGGCCGAGAATTATGAGACTTTAGCAACAATTGATGACATGCAAAAATAAACACTAGAACAACCTGCCTTCTCGTTTTCCTAGGTTCCTTGTTCTCTTTGTTAACAAATTATCCTTCGAGCCTTTTGCTTATTTCTGGAGCACGGAGAGCAGCTGCCTCAGTAGTAGATTTTATTGTTGCTGCCCTGCTGACAACCTGTGATGATGCCAATCCATGTTGCATCATCAATGCTTGTTGAAACTGCAATTGCTACATGGCAACTGCTTGCTGCCTCATCACTGGAAAAGAGCTTGTTTGAGTAGTATTTCTACTTGCATTAGAAGTAGATGTTACCATCTTTGGAGGCACTATTTTTTTCATATCAACATTTAAATGTTGCCCACAAACGTTTATATTGTTTAATGACAAAGGACCCTTGGTTTATTCTGGTTTGGAATAATCTACATAAAGAAATTCTTTTGAATTTGTTAGCATGAAGTCAATGAGAGTTCCATAGTAACTAAAAAGTTGACACAATTGCTCCAATGTAAGCAATAGACTGATATTGCTAACTTGCAGTGTTCTTGACAGAAGATCACGTTTAATTTTTTCCTTCGATAAAGTACTATTTTCACACTGTACCTTTAAGCCTGATCATGAAACAATGTCACTGCCTTATTATGAAGTGAGTGTTTGAAATTATACAAAGGCTTTGAGTGTTGCAGTTTGAGATTTCAACAAATGGATTGAAAGATGTTGAAAAAGAGATATATTGAATAGGATGATAGAATAGAATTTCAAGAACTAAATCATATTCGTATGGATTGAAGTTGCAAAAAAAAACTCATTTTTGTTCATAAATCAGAGAAAACTAATTTCCCACACATGCATCTTTGGCGAATAGTTTAGGCATTTGCATAGATTTCCCCAATTATATATTTCCTTAGCATGAGAAATATCATCACAAGAAACTTTATGATTTTCACATCAACTTCAATTTCATCTTAGGAAACTTTATAATTACTAAATTTTCTAGCCAAGCATGTAGAAAGCTTCTCGTGGAGTTATTCGAATACAAGAAAAAGAAATATTTTTTTCTATCACTGGCAAAGAATAAATAGTTTACTAAATTTATTAATTGACAATTTAATTTGAGATTTATATTTCATATTTGCAAAACACATATCTTATATAGTTATATAGAGCTATATAAATCTTCCGCACTCTGCTTTTGGATCCTGTAAAGGTCTTCCAAAGGCAATAATAATAATTCAATTCATTCATACATCATTATCTTCCTTTAGCATATCTTCTCTCTTTATAAGTGGCGGCTCCCAAACTTTAGAATATAAATTAGAAAAGACGAGCATAAATAATGAAGTCTATGAAATGAGGGCTGATTCAAGAGCACATATTTTGAATCTGAGAATTAATTATGAATAAATGAAAGATCTCTACATTGATAAGGATGATTGATTGCCAATGCAAATATATATTAGTTTTCTTCGGGATATCAAGTCCTGCTTTAGCACTATTATGAATAGATGGCAGAGTACAAGGAAACCATCTGATGCTTCCCCAAGTTGGACTTTTGCACCAAAATTTGTGTATGCATTTCAACTTCTAGAGCTATTTCTCACCTTAGTGATATATCACACAGGGTTGACCTGAACTCAAAACTTTCCCGTTTAAGAAGGTGGCGTCCAAAAGTTTAATTTGTAGTTTTGTCTCACATTTTACTTGAATGTGAAAAAAAATTCTGTAAGATGTGGAGATCCTTCAGCAAAAGAAAAACGCAATTCTTTTGAATCTATTAGCATGATGTCAATGAGAGTTCCATAGTAACTAAAAAGCTGATGCGATTGCTCCAATGTAAGCAATGGACTAATATTGCTAACTTGCAGTGTTATTGACAAAAGACCACATTTAATTGTTTCCTTCGATAAAGTACTATTGTCACCCTATACCTTTAAACCTGATCATGAAACAATGTCATTGCCTTATTATGAAGTGAGTGTCTGAAAGTATACAAAGGCTTTGAGTGTTGTAGTGTGAGATTTCAATAAATGGATTGAAAGATGTTGAAAAAGAAATATATCGAACAGAATGATAGAATATAATTTCAAGAACTAAATCACCTTCGTATGGATTGAAGTTGCAAAAACAAACTCATTTTTGTTGATAAACCAGAGAAAAATAATTTCCCACACATGTAGCTTTTTCAAATAGTTTAGGCATTTGCACATATTTCCCCGATTATATATTTCCTTAGCATGAGAAATACCATCACAGAAAACTTTATGATTTTCACATCAACTTCAATATCATCTTAGGGAACTACATAATTACTAAATTTTCCAGCCAAGCATGTAGAAAGCTTCTCATGGAGCTCTTTGAATGCGAGAAAAACAATATTTTTTCTATCACTGGCAAAGAAGAAATAGTTTACTAAATTTATTAATTGACAATTTAATTTGAGATTTATATTTCATATTTGCACATCACATATCTTATATAGTTATATAGAGCTATATACATCTTCCGCACTCTGCTTTTGGATCTTGTAAAGGTCTTCCAAAGGCAATGATAATATTTCAATTCATTTATACATCATTATCTTCCTTTAGCATATCTTCTCTCTTTATAAGTGGTCGCTTCCAAGCTTTAGGATATAAATTGGAAAAGACGAGCATAAGTAATGAAGTCTATGAAATGAGGGTTGATTCAAGAGCACATATTTTGAACCTGAGAATTAATTATGAATGAATGAAATATCTCTAGATTGAGAAGGATGATTGATTGCCAATGCAAATATATATTACCTTTCTTTGGGATATCAAGTCCTGCTTTAGCACTATTGTGAATAGATGGTAGTGTGCAAGTAAACCATCTAATGCTTCCCAAATTTGGACTTTTGCACCAACATTTTTGTATGCATTTCAACTTCCAGGGCTATTGTTGACCTTAGTGATATATCACACAGGGTTGACCTGAACTCAAAACTATCCCGTTTAAGAAGCTAGTGTCCAAAATTTTAATTTTTACTTTTGAATGTCATTTTACTTGAATGTGAAAACATGTTCTTTAAGATGTGGAGATCCTTCAGCAAAAGAAACAAGTAGCATAAAAAATTCTTTGCGTACCAATCTCAATGAATTCTGAAATACTATTCCATCCCATTTTTACTGTCAAAAGAACATGATACAACTTCATCATATTGAGATGTCCAAATCTGTCATAGACATTATTGATTACATTCGAATGGATTATGAAATGGTTTATGAGATAGATAATGAGCTAAAAGGAATACTAGATACATTTCCAAACCTCAAAAAGCTTTGTATTCTACATGTTAATCAGGTAGATCTAATGATTTTGATCAAGGACAGGGTTTCCCAAATAGGTTCCTTGAAATATGATACAACTTTGAGAGGACTAGGAACGATGCATATATTATAGAAGACAACTTTTGATGTTTGTTTCTATGGTGCTTAGGTAGCATATCTGTATTTGATAGAGTTGGTTCAAAGCATAGAGTTTTTGGAAGGTTCTATAAAACTGCCCTATTCTTTCCTTAAATATGCCTACCATAATTCTAAAAATGGGTTTGCTGAAGGTCATCCTATGTTATCATCGGTTGAAAGAATACTTAAATCATATTTCTTGGCTCGGAGTGATCACAAGGTCTTGATTGTGTCCAGAAAAAGTGAATTTTTTCCTCTACGCAAGAAAATATCTATAACAAGTTTTAAGCTTCATGACCTTGATTGGGATTAGGGAGAAATTTTGGACAAGTTTAATCAGGGAATTTTGGACACATTGTGGCTACCTGATAGTATCACACAAGTAAGTGAAATATTCTTATACTTGCAAATATGATATGAAGTACTTTAAAGTTGAGAGTGATGAGTATTTGGTTTAACCCATGCTGGGCACATGCAAAAGGCATAACTCATTATTAGAGTGGTTACAGATTATCCGAGTGGATACAAATTTCTTCAACTTCAACAAAATGTTTGTCTTGAGCAGATGGTAGCCAAATAATCAGAGACATTCACGTGTTAGCATTTACTATCTCAATTTTTGCCTAATAGAATGTCTTTTCTGGCCTTAAATTGTTTGCGAAAAGGAGAGGGATTGAATTATCCTCTTGTATAGATTCTTCAACCCGTTTGTTTTCATTTGAACATTCAGATGTGCTTACTGTTGCCATGTTCTCTTCTAGAGAATGCACTTGAAAATATATGTGACTAGTAGGATGTTCATGCCTAGTCCTATCATTAAGATCTTTAATCTTCCAACGATCCTCCTTAACAAATATTGCTAATTTCTTGTTCATTGCACAGATCCCTATGCAACATGTTATGTGGGATCCCATCTTTTATCTTGTCAACTATTGCCAAATTCTGCATGTGAACTGACTCTATGTAGGGTTCCTTGACCTCCTCAAATGCCCGAGTTCTATCTTCTTCCATTGAACTTACAGAACTATTGAAGGACCTATTCATGAGGCTGGCCTCTTAAGTGGGTCACCTTTTCCTTCAGAAATAGTTTCTCCTTCATAGTTGGAATCGTCAATCCCTATAGCTATTCACAATGGACAGTGCAGACCATTGTCACTATGAAGCTCTGACAAGCAGTATGGTTCATACAGGTGGGTAGTACTTCAAGTAGAAACATTTAAATTGTTAATACTTGCAAAAAAAATTATTCAACAAGATTCCAAAAAATTGGAATCTAATAAAATAGACTAGAAACCGCTTTAAAAATCCACTCACTAGGAATCCAATCAAAGTTTGATAAATGAAAACATAATTAATATTTTTGTAGCTCTAATATATCATACACCATAAAATTTTCCGTGTTTAATGTGCTTCGACCATACTGTGCATCAAGATATGTATAGCTGATATTTTTGAGGGATTTTACGTGACTTAAAGAGTCTCTACCTCTTCTAAATTCTTCTTCAATAGTTGTACGTTTGAATGAAAACAATGTGTTTTTTTGTTCTATTCACTTAATTCCCTTGTTGTTGCTTTTTAAGCATAATTATTGAGAAAACCATACAAACTAGTTAGTTTATGAAAAGTAACAACGCTAAACCATAGAAGCCCGCTTGGTCATATATGAGAGTTGCATTACCCAAATTGAATTTCAAGTTTGCTTGATGCAATATCTATAGGAGTCATGTGTTTCATAATTTGGTAAATTACTCTAAGTAAGAAGAGTTACAATTGTAGAAGCATATGTTTGCGTAAAAGTTAACCAATACCCAAGTTGAAAATGCAATTGAGATTTTAATATATATATATCTCTCTCTCTCTCTCTCTCTCTCTCTCTCTCTATGTATGTATGTATGTTATGTATGTATGTATGTATATATTGTATGTGTGTATATGTATGTAATGTATTGTATGTATATATAGATAGATATAGATATAGATTGTATTTAATTAATTAAAATATTTAGACTGTACATCTTATATGGTTTCCAACATTCATTTATTCTCTATTTTTAATATTTTTTATAAAAATAATCTGTATATTATTATATATATATATTATATATATATATATATATATATATATATTATAATAAAAATATTATATGATTCAATTAATTAAAATATTTAGACTGTACATCTTATATGGTTTCCAACATTCATTATTTCTATTTTTAATATTTTTTATAAAAATATTTGTACTTTTTAATCTTTTATAAAATTCAACAATTCTAACTTCATAAGTCTATCGGCCTCTCTTTGTACCTTTTGGGACAATTGCTAGTAAAATAACTACATTTTATTTGACGTCGTAATACATCAACCTCAAGTTTACCAACTTTTCGGCTGACCCACAAGGGTCATGAAAATTCTTGCAAGGGAAAGATATTTCCCTCCAATTATTTGTAAATTGGTGTAAAATAAAACAAGTGGGTTTAGTCTAGATTCCTCTAGAATCTAGTTTGTTAGGATATTTGGTGACTTATGGTCACATAGGATTTTAGTGAATATAACAAGTGGGAGATGGGGTGTTAGGTAGTTTTGGCACATGTTCATTTTATTTATTTGTTTATTTATTTATTTGGGATCTTTCCTACTTCCTCAAAAGTTATAAAAAGTAATGTAAAGGTAGCGTAGAGAGTGGGATTGGTATGACGTAATGTAATGGTGGCGTAGAGAGTGGAGACGGGTCTTATTTTAGTGTGTTTGTTTGTGTATGAAGAGTGATGTTCGGAGAACCTACAATTGCTTAGGAGTAGCACAAAGGATTCTCTGTTTGGTGAAGATAGACCACTTCCTCTAAAACTGTAAATTATTGTCTTGATCTATTAAATGAGTTGAATATTTTCCTGTGCACCTTGTGCTTTTTTGTGTGTGGTCTAAGTAATTGTCTGTGTTTACATGTTATGTGTTAATAATAGTCATTAATGATTGATCGTCAAATCCCCATATGTTTGTTTGAATATATATTTAACTATATGTTGAATGAAGTATTTGGGATTCATGGAGAAAGAACGCACGAGTCCTTGATTTTATGCGAGTTAGGAAAATTAAGTATTATTGTCTCTTATTGTTGTTTATATCTCGAGAATTGTGTTTTCATGTGGACACATGAAATATTATTAATGAGGTCTAGGCAATTTTGGAAAATTTATTTGAAAAGCAGGATGAGGTGTGGGTTTATATTCTGGAAAATGAGCTAAATTCCTTATATCCAAACAACTTTGAGAACATTAGAGATTTCTTTATGAAATTCAAATCATTGCTTCTATAATTACCTGATTTCCAGATAGATAAATCCAAATAATAAGGCCAATTGGTCATTTCTATTTTGTATAAATTAGGCCGTGAATATGGTTTTTTCATTTTTACATTTCATACAGTGAGACTTGCAACTAGAGATAAATGGAAAATTCCCAAACATGATGCATTGATTGAGTCTCTCATTCTTGAGAAGGATAAGATCATCAAAATGAGTTCATTAAAGTCTCAAAATGCACATGGACTTTCCATTCATGAGAAAGGAATGTCCAACTAGAAAACCAAATCAACAATAAAAAGGCAAAGGAAAGACAAGAGATCCAGATCCAAGAAAGGAAGGAAGTCCAAACCCTCCAGATGATTCTTCCAACTCCAAGGGTAAGAAGGGAAAGAAAGGAAACTCAAAGTGTACTTATTAAAATAGAGGTTATCATCTTGAATCCTCTTGCATGCAGAAGAGTATTGGTCCAGGTCTGGGTGTGACGAAGGACCCTTGCAAGACCTTTTACTTTCGTGATGTGTTAAATTTCATTTAAAGAAAAACATAAATGTATATGTGTGCATGTTGTAAAGAAGAGGAACATGAAAATCATCCACAACACAAAAAACATAAGCTGTTGATAATCGAGTTCATCCAGGAGGGACTACATCTTCAGGCCCCAGTGTCAAGATGGTGTAGGCCATTGCATTAAGTGTTGTCAATAGTAATGATGTACATAAGAGGTGATGTTGCTTTCATACAAGGAAAATTCCATTACGCAGGAATGGTTCCAAGAGATGTTCTGCTATAGGAACTCTTAGTAAGAAAAACTCCTATCAGTATGACATAAATTCATGCATGATGAACATGTCACCAACATGGCATAAAAGGGATCTCAATGCAAACATGCATGACGACAACATGAGTATCCCATCAACATACAACAAAGGGATCTCAAAACATAACATGACGAATCATGACAATAAGTACATCACATAGATGATTTCGTGTAACATCAAGCAGAAATCATGGAAACAAGTAATAAACAAGATCCTCCATCAACATTAAACAGGGATCTATGCAGTACAATGCATAACAAAAGAAGTACATAAACGCACTAGATATACCTTACAACCAAGGGCTATGTGAAGAAGAAGATGTCAAACTACTGAAGTTGTTCGTGCCATTGATCTCACAACATCAATAGCATGGAAATGGCTTCTCGTACATAAATACTGACACCTGCATTCCACTTAGAAAAGTGGCTGGAAACGAAAATCGGCAAATGAAAAATCTGAATGCACCATCAGATTTGTGGTGTCAAATAGTGCAAAATCGACTCTGAAATTTATGAATTCTGAGAAATTGAGAATCTAGGGCTCAAGGAATATTTTATATTCCCTCGAGATTTCTCAAAGATTCTTCTCCATGGATGGACTATAAATCTGCAACTCAAAAGGAAAATCCGACCTAGCCATTGTGATGCCTACAGAAAACCATGAAAAAATATTGTAAACTTGACTATGTTCCGACAAAATTAATTGTTACCTCCTAAGAGAATCTTTGGGCATAAAAGAATATTCTACTTCCTTTGCCTCAAAATCCATACCCAATCATGGTTCCTCCATCTCCTGGGTTCACTGTGCGAAAGGTTGATATATTGTTGAGTGGGCGGAAAACCCAATGAGGGTCCTTGGTGTATTGGCTAAATAAAAATTTTGTTGAGGAGGGTTCGAGTGGTCAAACCCCACCCCTCCCATTTTTAAATGCGAATTAGTTTTGATGTTTAATTGTGGGGTGGAAGGTCCCCTATTTCAGTAGCTTGTGCCCCTTCTTCCTTGCCACCAGTTCCTATGGAGTGCTCACATTTAATGTGCATTGGTTTGTTGGGGTTGTACATGGTCCATTTATGGGGCTGCCCGATGGGGTGTAGCCCATGTGGACTGGGCGGGTTTAATCCCCACTGGACCTAAAATATATATGGTATGCATTGTGTTAAGTTTGGGGGTGTGGGCAGGGTCCACAGAAGGTGGCCCATGCCCACCCCATTAATGTGTTTTATTGCTACGGTGGTATGGCTCTTGGGGTGGCAGGGTCATGGCCACCGACCCCTAATTTTAAATATTGTTTCGGAGGTTGAGTGAGGGCTAGCGGGGGTCATGGCTTGTCGGCCTAGAATTAATATATATATATATATATATATATATAATATAATATATATATATATAATATATATATATGATATATAGATATATATTATATACAGTGGTATGAGGGTGGTGGGGGTGGTGGTCCGCATCACATAATTTTTTCATTTTTAATATATTAAAAAATAGGGCATTTTTAAAATTGTTTGGATTTAGGCTGAAGGAGACAAATTAACTAGGACACAAATTCACCCAGAATCTGGCACATGTTGGCTGGAATCTAGTAGCTGAGTTGTATCCAAATTGTGGCATCCTTAATCTAGCCTAGTCAAAAAAAGTCAACCAAACTTTGATTGCTTCTAACTTTCACAGATAGACTTGGTTTGATGAACCATTCACATCACCGGGATCAGGACGATGAGATATTCGCTCTGGTCCTAGTTCAAATTCATTTTGATCACTCTGATTTTTGAGCTTTCATAAGCCCTCTTTGTCTTGTATGTGTACCTAGAGCCACTTGGATCAATCCCCCCTCCTGAGGAGCTTTTAGTCCTCCAAAAGCATGAAAAATAATCTGCAACTTCTCTATACCTTGTTTGCATCACAAGCGTCCTAAAAGGTCTCACTTCCATCTCCTTCACCTTTTTTCTTCGGAGCCTTAAGCGATGAGATAACACCTACAATCTGTAGCACATTGTTTTTCAAATTACATGCTTGTCTTGACTGACCAGCTAATGACCCAAGCCTCCCACACTTGCCATGAGTTTAACACATACTTGGTGGTCATTTTTACATCAGGATGGACACAATACTCCAGCTATGAAAATATGACCAACATATCAATGTTGCTTTAACAAGTGATGGAAAACACTGCATCACTACAACACATGATTTACAAAGATAAGGACAAACACTACCATTCCTTTGACAAGTGATGGAAACACGAGATCACTTTCATAGTTTATCATGCAACTCAAAATAAGACCAGATATCATTGTTGCTGAATAGGTGATGGAAACCAAATCATCAATTTTACATTTTGAAATGCAAGAAATGATTTACAAAAGCACGACCATGACAAGACAACATATTTAGAAACCATTTTTCACTTATCAATGTGAATGGGTCGCTTCCTTGTGCCAATTTTCCTTGTCGAACAATTGTTTCACCTAGTTGGTGCACTGACACTTTGTCTTTAAGGTGTTGCTCTCGATGGAGCCTCCAACAAGTGGCTCTTTGATGGCCATTTTTTCCGCAGTCACTGTAATAGATCTTCTTTCTCTAGATCTATTGAACCTGTTGTTGAGAGGGTCTTTCATGTATCATCCTTTTGTCTGCTTCCATTCTTTTCCAACACTTCAAAAATGTATGGCTACGTAATCCATAAAAGGTACATGTCTTTTGATGCCATGCTTTACATTCATCATTAACAACATGATCATAATCGAAATGAACATTTGAATGTCGACAGTGGTTATACCTTCCCTTGTTGTGTGTGGTGTAAGTATGGCAACGAGAGCTTGCCTCAGCTCTTTCCCTACAATGAGCACTATTGTGGGATGATGGGTATGTGTGCCCATCATTCTCCTTCCTCATCATTCTCGGAAGAATCTAACACCTTCGAGCATTCTACTTCGGTGTATCTCGAGCCCACAAATTGAGGTCTCTGCACAACCTCGAATGGTTGAGTTATGCCTTGGTGATTAACACCAAGTTTTTCTTCCTCCTCATGCCTCATCCTTATAAGGAGCCTTATGTTTTTCATAGTAATTGGGATCTCCAAATCTTCCATATAAATCATGCTATGTGAAGATGAAACAAAATGGAAATCAACATCTTTTACCTCGTCTGTCGATTTGGAAAGAACTGATGAGGGCTTCTCATGATCTGTTGTTGGTGGTTCACTAGCTGTCTCGGCACATTCCCTAACTTCCTTTCTAACATATCCAATTCTTTCCTTACAACGTAATTATTCTACTTTTATGGGGCTGACAACGCCTTGGCCATTAACGCCCAATCCTTTTCCTTCATACCCCATTTTCTTCAATAGTTTGGAGTCAATTCCTATGGTATTATTTTCAAAAACAGTGAAATCATCATCAGGACACATATATGAATTTAGAGAACTACTTTCTACCTCGCATGGGTCACACTGTAGCTTTTCCCAAGCCTTGTCCCTTGCTTGTAGCTATCGTATAATACTATATTTCTCCTCTTTCTCTTTATGTAGAAGCATCTTCAATTCAACGTTCTCTGTTTGAATATTATGTTTGTTGTGCTTCAGTTCTTCTAGGGCCTCTTCCGTGGATTGCAACTGAAGCTGCAATCACTCCTTTTCCTCTGTCTCTTTCTGCAAAGTTTCATACATTATTTCCACTCTTTTGGAAATTTTGAGCATGGTCTCGTACATTGATTTTTCCTGCTCTGTCAGTGCATGTTCCATCATTCATGCTTGCAATTCATATCCATGCAAAGACCACTCTGATACCACTTCATCCAAGTCCATGTGTGATGAAGGACCCTCCCAAGACCTATTACTTTCATGATGTATTAAATTGCATTTTCAAAAGAACATAAATGTATAAGTGTGCATGCTATAAAGAATAGGAACATGACAATCATCAACAACATAAAAAACATAAGTTGTTGATAATGGAATTCATCCAGGAGGGACTACATCTTTGGGCCCCGGTGCCAAGATGATGTAGGCCACTGCATTAAGTGTTGTCAATAATAATGATGTACATAAGATCTGATGTCGCTATCATACATGGAAAATTCCTTCATGTAGGAGTGTCTTCGAGAGATGTTCAACTATAGGAACCCTAAGTAAAAAGTCTCCTATTAGTATGACATAAATTCATGTATGATGAGCATCCTGCCAACATGGTTAAAAGGGATCTCAATGCAAAGATACATGACAACAACATGAGTATACCCTGAACATACAACAAAGGGATCTCAAAACATAACATGACGAATCATGACAACAAGTACACCACATAGATGATTCCGTGTGACATCAAGCAGGAACCATGAAAACAATTAATAAACAAGATTCCTCATCAATATCAAACAGGGATCTGTGCAGCACAATGCATAGCAAAAGAAGTACATGAACACACTACATATACCTCACAACCAAGGTCCATCTAAAGAAGCCGATGTCAAACTGCTGAAGTTGTTCGTGCCATCGATCTCAGGACATCAATTGCATGGAAATGGCTTCTCGCACATAAATGCTGACACCTGCATTCCACTTACAAAAGTGGCTAGAAAATCAAATGAGAAAATTAAAATTCTAAACACACCATCATATTTGTGGCATCAAATAGTGCAAAATTGGCTGTCAGGTTTCTGAATTTTGAGAAATTGAGAATCTGGGGCTCAAGAAATCTTTTAGATTCCCCCTATATTCCTCAAAGATTCTGCTTCATGCGTGGATTGGAAATCTACAACTCCAAAGGTGAATCTAACCTTGTCATTACGATCCCTACATAAAACCATGAATATTGACTGTAAAGTTGACTGTGTTCTGAAAAAAATAATTTTTACCTCCCAGAGAATCTTTGGACATCAAAGAATATTCTACCTCCTCTGTCTCGAAATCTGTGGTCACTCTTGGTTCCTCCATGTCCTGGGCACACTGTTCAGAAGGTTGATATATTTCTGAGTCGTTGGATAACCCAATGAGGGTCATTGGTGCATTGGCTAAAAAAAAATTTCATTGGGGAGGGGTCAAGTGGTCAAATGCCACACCTCCCATTTTAAATGCGAATTAGTTTTGGCGTTTAATTCTGGGGTGGCGGGTCCCCTATTTCGGTGGCCTGGGCCCCTTCTTCCATGTCGTCGGTTCCCATGGAATGCTCACATTTAATGCACGTTGGTTTGTTGGGGTTGTACATTGTCCATTTATGGGGCCGCCCGATGGGGGTCGACCCATATGGACTAGGTGGGTTCAATCCTTGCCAACCCCACACTATATACATATGCATTGTGTTAAGTTTTGGTGTGTGGTCCAAGTCCACCGGAGGTGAACCATGCCCACCCTATTAATGTGTTTTATTGTTACAGTGCTATAGCTCCGGGGGTAGCAGGGTCAGCGCCACCCACTCCTAATTTTAAATATTGTTTCAAGGTTGCCAGCAGGGGTCATGGCCCGTCAGCCTAGAATTAATAATATATATATATATTATATTTATATATATATATATATCTATTATATATATATATATATATATATATATATATAATATATATATAATATATATATATATTTTGTGTGTGTGTGTGGTTGAGGGGTGCAAGGGTGTTGCCCACCACCTCATATCTTTTAATATTTTTAAAATATTAAAAAATACGACACTTTTAAAATTGTTTGGATTTTCGGCCGAAGGAGAAAAATTTACCGAGCCACAAATTTTCTCGGAATCTTTCCCATGTTGGTTGGAATATGGTGGCCAGGTTTTGTCCAAATTGTAGCCTCCTTAAGCCGTGCATTCAATAGAAGTCAACCAAACTTTGACTGCTTCTAACTTTCACATGTGGACTCGGCTTGACGAACCATTCAAATCACCACGAACAGGATGATGAGATCTTCATTCTGGTCTTGGCTTGAAATCATTTTGATCACTTTGATTTTTGAGCTTTCATAAGCCCTCTTTGTCCTATGTGTGTCCCTGGAGCCACCTACATCAACTATTGATGAAAAACTCTTCAACAAAATAATCTTGGTCATCACATTCCTTAAAGTGCCAAGAAGAATACAATGGAAAAACCATCGAAAACAAGGGTTAATGGTCATGCGTTGATTTCCCTTCATTCTACACCACAATAATGTATCATTGATTCAGGAGCTTTGCATCATATGGCTTCTTCAAAGGAATCATTTTCTTCTCTACATGCATACTTGGGACCTCCTATTCCAATCAGGGACATTTCTAGAGTTGTAGCAACTAGACAAGGAAGGGTGCAACTGGAAGATGTAATTTTTGAGAATGTCTTGCATATTCCAAGGCTTTTTGTGAACCTTCTTTCAAAGTGTCTAATGACACACATAGGAATCGAAAGAAAATTCGACTTTACTCTTGATTCTATGAGCATTTATGATATACAAATAAACTTGAATATTTCATCTAGCAAGGTAAATAATCAATCTCATTTGTTGTTGGCTTAGGGGGTCCTAACCCAGGTTCAGAGTTAGTTATGCCAAAAAAATCCCTACACTACTAGCCCTTTCGTCATCAATCCGCATAGCACAATCTCAAGCCTCACCTGAAGTGGTATGGGGGGATGCTGGAACAAAGTTTCTGCATCTAGAGATTAGTGTGATGTCTTTTTATGACCTAGATCTGCCTTCACACAGATCTCCAAGCCCTTAAGTCTTAGCATTGTATCTTCACTCGATCAGCCTGTAAACATCCATGATAGTCTACGACTAGCTTTTGCAGACCCTGAATAGGAGAATTAGCTACTTACATGCACCATAGATTGCCCTTAGACCAATGTTTACTCAAATCTACCTATGTGTTTGATAACTTTAACAGAAAGTGTTATGATCTTTATGTAATCACTTAACATTAATTGCATTTAGATAATAAAATGGATCAAGTAAATTCATTCATCAATACATCATTATTTTAAAAAGTCATGATTTCATCATAGCATATATCGCAATCATACATAACAAAAGCAAATATATAAAACACATGAATTTTTGCAACACTCTTCTTCATTGATCTTCAGTATAGGTTTACACACTTGATACTTCCCTATGCACTTAGCTGTAGGGGTCCACACACTTAGCTGTAGACACTACTTTAGGCCATGCACACTTAGCTACTTTTCCTTTTTCCCATCTAAACTTACTTCACTGTACTATATTTCTTCGTTCGTACCCATAGACAAAAACATAGCTCTACCTTAGACTTTGTAAGACACATCTATTTATACAATCCCATGGTCCGCGGACCATGGGTGGATCTTAAAAACTGACTCAAATTTACATGAATGAGGGTAAAAACCCTTTTTGACTCCTAACTAACTGAGCACTCCACATCCACAATTTGTAGAGACTTTACATCTTTTTACATCAAAATTTGGGCTTCTGCCCAAAAATTCACCCAGGGAACCCCATCCCAACATCTGTATACATTTTCTAATTTTGTTCCTCAATTAGATTCTATTTTGATACTTACGCATGAAAATGAAGAAAGAAGTATTTGACACAAGAGATTTGGGTATGCGAATTTCATATATATGCAACAACTTAGCAAGAAAGGGATGGTTAAAGGATGTTCGACAATTGAATTTTCAAATTGTGTTTGTACTAGATGTGCACTTGGAAAGCATCCACAATACAAGTTCGAGAAGGGGCATGCATGGTGTTAGTGCCAGCCTTTGCAGCCTTCCTCCAGTGATCAAACATGCTCTTACAAAATGATTTTATGGTGTCAAGGTCAAATTTTGTCACTTCAATGAGTCTTCAATTAAAAATTTGGTCACTAGGTATTAGGTATAGGGTTTGCTTTTACTCCTGTCAAAGTTGTCCAAATGTCATTCCATGTCACTATTCAGCTGAGTGTACCATCATTCAGAGGGTTGTCATCATCATATCAAGTTCCACTGGGTCATTTTACACCTTGTTCATGCTTCAGTTGTGCCTAGGTAAGGTTCATTTCCCTCTCCTAGTGTTTTGAAGGTAATTTCTCTTGGATGGTCAAATCATCAACAAAACTTGTATCTTAATGTTCATACACCTTCCCCTATCCTAAATTTACCTTATTAAACACTTTCCATCACTAAGATCTCCCAAATTCCTCATTTTTGCACAAACCCTAGTTTCTTGCTACAACTTGGCAATTTTCTAGGCTAGGTTTGTGTTTTGGCCTTTTGGACCCCTTCCCCTCACTCAATATTTGAAATTGCACTTTCTCCTACTTCCTAGCATCCCTCCCTACTTCCCAAAATTTTCTAAAGAATTTAGAATCCCCTTATCCCCTTCATTTCGCTTCATTTTGACAAATCCCCTGTTCCACACATCGGGGTAGGTTTTACTCACACGATGTTTATGAGAAATAAAAGGTGAATTTGGAACACATAAGATAGTTTTTCGTCCAAACTAGGCCAAGGAAGAAAAACCTCCTTCACTTTTTACACAGGTGTCATGGTTTTAGAGAAATGTCAAAAATACAATTGCCTTGGGAGAATTGATGCACCTCTCAAGTGACCTTGGGAAAATCTAGTTTTCTCCTAGCTTGGTTGCCAAATGACTTACTTGATGCATCCAGTAACAACTAGACACAAATATTTTTCCAATGATCTATCATGAGCTCAATTTGGAGTTGAGGAACACCTTCAAAGCTTGACTACAATAGCACTTTGCCTTGAGGTAGCCTCGTTTGACACATTTTGACTAGTCTTCGGAGATTAGATTTTCGACAGGGAAAATGAACTCAAAATTGAAAAATTCTAGCTGGGTTACAAAGAAGATTCAAAGGCCTTTCCGACAAGCTATCATGTACCCAATTTGGACACCAGGAAGGCCTCCAAATGTCTTCTGGAAAATACGACACGTATAATTGGCGTGGCGCATTGGGCTGCAATTTCCAGTGCAAATTTACACCGGCGTGGTGCATAGAGTTGCCAAGCCCATTTCACTCCAAAACTTCATCAAATTGCCCAAAATTCTCAACACTTCCAATGTGCAAGTAAGTTAATCTCACATCACTGTTAGTAATGGAGTTTTCCATTGAATTTATGGTGGTTGTTTAATAGGAAGATCAAACCCTACCCTTTGGCCATTTCTCAAGAAATTGTTGCATAGGGTTTGCTGTGGTTATTTTCCTACCAAGAAAATTTTTCCATTCCCTCACCCTTTCACTCATTTTCTCACCTTATTCCCCCCATTCCCTAAACTCTCATATTCCTAAAAATCATCTATCCCTATCCCAATTCCCATTTTCCAATTCCTAAAATATGAATTCCCAAACCCTAGCTGTTATTCCTAAAACTCCCATACCACTCCCTAATCCCTTATTTCCCTAAGTAAACCCTATCCTAACATTCCTAAAATTCTTTATGTTCCCTCCCTCTACAATCCCTTGTATCACTCTTCCCTTGGTGGCAAAAGTCAAAACACATCATAAATCACCTATTTCTCATCAAGACAGTTCATCCACTAGTAAAAATGGCATCTGATCCATCATATGATCATGAGGAAGAGACACATGGTGACTCTCCCATAGAGGTACATGCACCCACGAGGCCTCATAGAGGTGACAAAAACATAAAGAAAAATCGCCAAGGCTGCCCAAAGAAGCCTAAATGAGATGACACCCATTGAGCAGGAGATAGAGGCTGATCGAGAGATTTGGCTTGAGAGGGTCAACATTCATCTTGAGAAGTTGTTGGAAAAGGAAAACAAGGACAAGGACATTCTCAGGAACATGACAAACCATTATTGGGCACAAACTCATGTTTGTAAAGTGCGGATCAAAATCCTGAAGGCAAAACTAAGGAGAGCACTAAAACGAAGCAAAAGGCATGATAGGCTCTGAATCTTGGCTGAAGCTTCTTTGGCTAAGAATGATACTAGATGGTGGCCCTTCAGTCCAAATTTGAACAAATCTGAAGAAATTTTTGTCAATTTTGAATTTTTTGGCTTCAAAACAGATTTTCCTACCCAACGAGTAGCACCACTTGGTGCGCGCTTATAATTGGAAGATCCTCTAGAGGAAAACTTTGCATTTCTGGATTTTTTATGAAAATTTATGCATGCTCGTGAATTACCTAAGGATTTCATCAAGTTCTAGGTTTCCTAAAGGGTAAAAAACACACAAAAAATGACCTTTCTGCCACCTTTTGCACCCACAGGAAGCAGTCTTGGGAGATTGAAGGTTTCGAGGGTAAATGACATCCAAATCCAAAAATTACACTTGGGTTGGAAAGTAGATAGGCAAGGATTTCCAACTAGCTATCATGAGCTCAATTTGGACTTTAGGAAGGGCCTAAAAATCAGCTCCAAAGTTGTGCTACACATAGCGATTTTGGGCGCGATGCATAGAGAATTTTGGCCTATTTTTCACTCTTCAACTCAAAATTTCGGCCAGTTTTGACTAGTTTCACTTTTTGATGTTACTTTTGATCTAACTTGATGTAGTTTCATGACCATGATGTAACTTGGCACATTTTTACTTGTATTAGTAGATTCATTCACCAAAAGGTGAAATGTGAGTGAATGAATCAGTTTCCTAGCATATAGAGGCAAGTTGTTTCATTGCCTATTTTTCAGTTTCTTGTTTAGATATGGTTGAAACAAATCCTAGAATGATGATCTCGAACCTAGAGGCATGGGAAGGAGTTAGGCTTGTCTATATCATGTAATTCTCAGTCATTTTCAGGGTTGGACACTTGAGGTTGCTTGGCACTTCATTGTACATTCATTTTCAACATTTTGGGCAAAGGAAAGACCAGGGTTTTGCAACACTTGTTGGGATCCTTGTGGTTCTATGTTTTGATGGTGTTCTTCTTCATGTAATTTTAAGTTCATTGATGTTTTCTATATGCCATTTCCCTTCTCTTTGCTTCTGAAATTAAAAAGATTGAGTGACAAAGGTAGAATTCATGAGTTTGTTGTGCTCTACCTTAAACTTTGTTTAGTTTTACATGTTTTCATCTATTTGGAGAGGATTCTTGTAGCCTCTTTCCCTCTTCAGCTCCTCAGCGGTCTTTTCTATCCATTCATTTAATCTAAATCATAAAAACTACTACCTACCTTGCCCCAACCTAAACTCTGCAAAAATTTGGCCTCATCCTCAGACTCAAATTTGCCTTTCCCTTTTTCCAACAAAACCCCCAAAAAACTCAAATTAAATCCTTGCACTTCATACTTAGCCTAAGATTAGTTGTTAAATCAATTATATCAATCCCCATCTGATTATATTTCGCTGAGACTGACCCACAGAGAGCCCTCTCTTGTCCTTGTAGGGCTAGCTACGAGGCTGAGCATGGTTTGTTGTGGACCTAGAATGTTACCTTTTCAGCCTGAGGTAAATCTAGGCTCTAACATAGTGGACACCATATTAGGGAAGAAAGTTTATTTTCATTGTTTGGATTTGTAGACTACAGACGGAGCCTGAAGTTAGCTAGGTAGCCTTTGAAACACTCTTTCTTTGCATTAGTGAAAGTAGATGAATGTTACTTTAGTCAATCTCTGGTCTAATTTATAAACTGAACATCTCATGTAAAGGATCACCCCAGTACATGTATCAAGTTCATGTCTAATTGTTGATGGTGGAAAATGATTAGATACAGGAAGGCTAAAATCATTCACCTGGTGACTCTAGTGTCGAAGAATCCCAAGGATCAAAATTTTTATTGTGACTCTACTTTTCAAGAATCAGTTGTCTGAAGAATTTCATGGTGAATTCATTGTTATCGAAATGGTTTCGCTGGATCGAAGGTATGCTCCCATGAGCCGAGATCACATCCAGGTTTTCCAAATAAAATTCCTAAGGTAGAATGGCAAAGGAATTTGCCTACGTTTAAAGATGATGATAGGAAGGATGTTGCTTTACATCTGGTTAGATTTATTTGCAAGTTGAAGGTTGATTTTCCTGAAGATTGCTTGATGAACATATTCATGGCCACTCTAGAAGGTGAAGCCCGATCTTGGTATGAAAGTTTGCCGCCTACTTCTATTTACTGTTTGAAGGATTTTCATACCATGTTCTTTGAAAGGTATAAATAATATTATCCATCATTGAGTTTAGTTCAAAACTGTTGTAGCCACATTCATAGATTTTTTGAAAATCTTGAGAAAGTTTATGAAGATGATGACTTCATGGATGATGAGATCATGGAGGCCTTGTATGAAAGTCCATTTCAGCAGCATAAAGAGAGCTTAGAGGATACTCATCAAGATGCTTAGGAAACTTTGCAGCAGGATCAAGATCTTAGTGCCATGGAAAATGATGAAAGAGAAGGTTTTATTTCAGATCTGTCCATAGAATAAGACAACATGCAGGGAAGTCAAGTTTCAATTTCAGAATGTGATAAAGTCAAGTTGGTTATTTTAGATCCAAATTCAAACCATGATGATGTAAACTACTTTGTTTTGAATCCCATGAAGGAGAGATCTGTTGTTGAGATCATCTGGAATGAAGAAGACAAAATTAGTGACCCAAGCCTTCATGAGGAGACAATCCAACCATTTTATGAAAAACAAGATGAGATCTTTGTTCAAGTGAAAACTCTTCTTTCGATAACTTAGTGGTGAATGATCATTTGGATAGTTTGATTTCCATGTCATATGAAGATGATCAACAATGTTTTCAAATTTCAGAAGATCAGGGAATTGAGGACTATCAGTTAGATTTTTCATGTTTAGAAATGCTATTTCAAGAAGACAATACTTTCTTGAGAAAAATGAAACAAAAAGTCTTATCTTCTCTGTCTAAAGATGAGATAGATCAACTCCTAAAAGGTCATGTTACAGCTCAAGTTAACGCAGATCTGTAGTGTTCACATGGTCAAGAAGGTGTTGGTGAAACTTTTTCCTCTTTTTCAAATGATGACAGTATTTTAATTAGCTTTATAGATCAGCAAACATATAATATTTTCTTTTATGAAGATGATAAGGCTGTCATGTTTGATAATCTTGAAGATTGTCTTCTGTTTAAGAATGACCTAGACCGTGAAATTGAAGAATATGAGATTGAGAGAGACAATATGCCAGAAATTCTCATTCTTGACAAATTGACAGTTGACACTCAGGTAGCGGCAGCTTATACCTCTTTATGCCTTCCTATCACTCGGCAGCCAATTGTTTTTTCAGATCATAATGAAGGGAGTAGTTGTATTTTTGCTGCTAGATCTCAAGAGAAGATAGTGCTTCAAGATTTTCAAGATCCCTTCGACATTTATTTGCAAGCATTAGAAAAGGTAAATGTTACCTGGTTCATTATCATAAGCCTTGGTTTCAGTGGTTATTGTGAGTTTCCTACATTTACATCATTCTACCTGCTCGCGAAAAATGAGAGCAGAATTTCAGTATGTATCCATCTGCTGGACTGGTTACATTGGAAGGCTCACTACACATGATTTTACATATTTCATTAGTAGGCAGGTGGTTGTCATCATGATTTGAAGTTCTCAAATCTTGATGGTCTGCTGCCATTTCAGGCTTTGTAATTACTTCTTTTTAGTTAAGTCAGTCTTAAGTCATTTTTTGTTCCAGTGAGTTTAAAGATAGTTTTAGTTGAGTGTCTAGTTTCAGCTTTTGAGAGTCTTGTTTCAGTTCTGGATTAGTCAGTTCAACTATCAGTCTTGAGTCAAAGTTTCGTAGTAATTGGTTTTTGGGTGTTTTGAAGTTATTGACTCCATTGCCCAATGGACAAAGGCACTGCCTCCTTTCTCAGAGATCTGTAGTTCTTGGCACCTCCAAGGAGCTACCATCCCCATTGGAGCCAATGTTAGTGCAATATTTGCAACCTTCCTCCAGTGATAAAAAATGCTCTTACAAAATGATTTTATGGTGTCAAGATCAAATTTTGTCATTTCAGTGAGTCTTCAATTAAAAATTTGGTCACTAGGTATTAGGTCTAGGGTTTGCTTTTACTCCTGTCAAAGTTGTCCAAATGTCGGTCCATGTCACCATTCAACTGAGTGTACAATCATTCAGAGGGTTTTCATCATCATGTCAAATTCCACTGGGTCATTTTACACCTTGTTCATGCTTCAGTTGTGCCTTGGTAAGGTTCATTTCCCTCTCCTAGGGTTTTGAAGATAATTTCTCTTGGATGGTCAAATCATCAGCAAAACTTGTATCCTGATGTTCATACACCTTCCCCTATCCTAAATGGAAATTATTAAACACTTTCCATCAATAAGATCTCCCAAATTCCTCGTTTTTGCACAAACCCTAGTTTCCTGCTACAACTTAACAATTTTCTAGGCTAGGCTTGTGTTTTTCCCTTTTGGACCCCTTCCCCTCACTCAATATTTGAAATTGCACTTTCCCCTGCTTCCTAGCATCCCTCCATACTTCCCAAAATTTTCTCAAGAATTTAGAAGCCCCTTATCCCCTTCATTTCACTTCATTTTGACAAATCCCTTGTTCCACACATCGGGGTAGGTTTTACTCAAATGACATTTCTGAGCAATAAAAGATGAATTTGGTAAACCTGAGAGAGGTTTTTGTCCATAATAGGCCAGGGAAGAAAAGCCTCTTTCACATTTTACACAGGTGTCATGGTTTTAGAGAAATGTCAAAAGTACAGTTGTCTTGGGAGAATTGATGCACCTTTGAAGTGACCTTGGGAAAATAAAGTTTTCTCCTACCTTGGTTGGCCAAATGACTTTCTTGATGAGTTTAACTAGACACAAATATATTTCCAATGAGCTATCATGAGATCACTTTGGATTTGAGGAACACTTTCAAAAGTTGACTGCAACAACACTCTGCCTTGAGGCAGCCTCATTTGGCACATTTTGACTAGTCTTGGGATATTTGATTTTTGATAGGGAAAATGAACTCCAAATTGAAAAATTCCTATTGGGTAGGAAAGTAGACTCAAAGACTTTTCCAAAACACTATCCCGTGCCCAATTTGGACACCAGCAAGGCCTCTAGATGTCTTCTAGAAAAAGCATGATGCATTAGGTAGGTGGCGCGACGCATATAACTGTCGCAGTGCATTGGGCTACAATTTCCAGTGCAAATTTACACTGGCACGACACATAGAGAAGCCACGACGCATTGGGTTTGAGGCATGATGCATAGAGCTGCCAAGCCCGTTTCACTCCCAAACATCATCAAATTTCCCAAAATGCTCAACACTTCCACTGTGCAAGTAAGTTAAGCTCACATCATTGTTAGTAAAGGTGTTTTCCATTCAATTTATGGTGGTTGTTTAATAGGAAGATCAAACCCTACCCTTTGGCCATTTCTCAAGAAATTGTTGCATAGGGTTTGTTGTGGTTATTTTGCTGCCAAGTTCATTTTGCCATTCCCTCACCCTTTGACTCCTTCACTCTTTTTCTCACCTTATTCCCCCCATTCCCTAAACTCTCATATTCCTAAAAATCATCTATCCCTATCCCAATTCCCATTTTCGAGTTCCTAAAATACAAATTCCCAAACCCTAGCTGTTATTCCTAAAACTCCCATATCACTCCCTAATATCCCGTTTCCCTAAATAAACCCTATCCTAACAGTCCTAAAATCCTTTATTTTCCCTCGCTCTACAGTCCCTTGGATCACTCTTCCCTTGGTGGAAAACGTCAAAACACATTATAAATCGCCTATTTCTCATCAAGGCAGTTCATCTACTAGTAGAAATGGCATCTAATTTGTCATATGATCATGGAGAAGAGACACACAGTGACTCTCCCACAGAGGTACATGCACCTAGGAGGCCTCATAGAGGTGACAAAAACATAAAGAAAAATCGCCAATGCTGCCCAAAGAAGCCTAAATGAGATGACAGCAGGAGATAGAGGTTGATCGAGAGATTTGTCTTGAGAGGGTAAACATTGATCTTGAAAAGCTGTTGGTGAAGGCAACCAAGAACAAGGACATGCTCAGGCACATGACAAACCATTATTGGGCATGAACTAATGTTTGTAAAGAGAGGATCAAAATCCTAAAGGAAAAACTAAGGAGAGCACTAAAACGATGGAAAAGGCATGATAGGCTCCGAATCTTGGCCAACGCGTAGCACCACTTGGCGCGCGCTTATAATTGGAATATCCTCTAGAGGAAAATTTGCATTTCTAGATTTTTTATGAAACCTTATGGATACTCATGAATTACCTAAATATTCCATCAAGTTATTGGTTGCCTAAAGGGCTAAAAACACACAAAAAATGACCTTTCTGCCACCTTTTTCACCCACAAGAAGCAGTCATGGGAGATTGAAGTTTTGGAGGAGCAAATGACATCCAAATCTAGAAATTCCACTTGGGTTGTAAAGTAGACAGGTAGGGCTTTCCAGCTAGCTATCATGAGCTCAATTCGAGATTTGGGAAGGGCCTCAAAATCAGCTCCAAAATTGTGCTATGCATAGCGATTTTGGGCATGGCGCATAGAGAATTTTGGCCTATTTTTCACTCTTCAGCTCAGAATTTCGGCCATTTTTGACTAGTTTCACTTTTTGATGTTACTCTTGATCTAACTTGATGTAATTTCATAACCATGATTTAATTCGGCACATTTACACTTGTCTTAGTAGATTCATTCACCAAAAGGTGAAATGTGAGTGAATGAATTAGTTTCCTAGTATATGGAGGCAAGTTGTTTCATTGCCTATTTTTCAGTTCCTTGTTTAGATATGGTTAAAATAGCCCCTAGAATGATGAGCTCGACGCCTAGAGGCATGGGAAGGAGTTAGGCTTGTCTATATCATGTAATTTCTCAATCATTTTCAGGGTTGGACACTTGAGATTGCTTGGCACTTCACTGTACATTCATTTTGAACATTTTGGGCAAAGGAAAGGCTAGGGTTTTATAGCACTTGTTGGGATCCTTGTGGTTCTATGTTTTGATGGTGTTTCTCTTCATGTAATTTTAATTCCATTGATGTTTTATGTATGCCATTTCCCTTCTCTTTGCTTCTGAAATTAAACAAATTGAGTGACAAAGGTAGAATTCATGAGTTTGTTGTGCTCTGCCTTAAACTTTGTTTAGTTTTACATGTTTTCATTTGTTTCGAGAGGATTCTTGCAGCCTCTTGCCCTCTTTAGCTCCTCAGTGGTATTTTCTATCCATTTATTTAATCTAAAGCATCAAAACTACTACCTACCTTGCCCCAACTGAAACTCTATAAAAATTTGGCCTCATCCCCGGACTCAAATTTGCCTTTCCCTTTTTCCAACAAAATCCCCAAAAAACTCAAATTAAATCCTTTCACTTCATACCTAGCCTAAGATTAGTTGTTAAATCAATCATCTCAAGCGCCATCTGGTTATATTTTGCTGAGGTTGACCTGGAGAGAGCCCTCTCCTGTCCTTGTAGGGCTAGCTACGAGGCTGAACGTGGTTTGATGTGGACATAGAATCTTACCTTTTCAGCTAGAGGTAAATCTAGGCTCTAACACATGGAGTGCATCTTGACCTTTGGAGCTTGTACATAGTGATACCTTAGGTCTGTTTTGATTACTTTCAATGAGAAAAGAAAGATATGTTTTGTCATTTATAGATTATTACATGAGACTCAATCGGGTTTATTTCTTGAAATTCAAGTCTGAGGTTTTTCGACATCTAAATATTTTCAAAGCACACACAGAAAATCTCCCTGGAAAACACATTAAGGTACTCCACATAGAAAATCTCCCTGGAAAACACATTAAAATACTCCACACAGATAATGGGACGAAATATGTGAAAAAAAATATCGATAATCTTTGTAATGAATCAAGAATATAGTTGCAACATATAATTCCTTAGACTTCACAACAAGATGGGGTGGTTGAAAGGAAGAATTGATATTTGAAAGTGATGGCCAATTGCATGTTGCATGTAAGACTTATTTCATCAAAATTTTGGGCTGAAGCTATTAATTATGCCTCATAAATTTGTTACTGGAAAAAAAACCTCTTGAGGTTTGGACTGGCATGCAACCTAAAGTTAGTCATTTCACGATTTTTGGATCTCGAGCATGGGCCCACATTCATACAGAGAAGAGAATGTATTTCAAGCCTCATAGTAAGCCATGCATATTTTTTGTATATTATGATGAAGTTAAAGGGCACATATTGCTTGATATGAACACTAAATTTCTCTTTATCGAAAGGAGTGTAAATTTTGAAGAAGATGCTTTGCATGCACTACCAAATTAACTTGTTACAAAGTTTCTCGCATTATTAATTTATGAGTATGCAAACGATACCTGAAATCATAATTATAATCTATATGATCATTTTCCTATGATAGGTTTTGGACCAACATTTGTTGAACGTCGAGATCATACTTCCTCATGTAGTTTGGAAGATTCGCGACCAATTTCAGTAGAAAAATGGTGTAGCGTGAGTGATCTCCTTGATGATCCTACCACTATACCTCAGTTTGAGGAAGATTCACAAGCACTATTATGTGATGCATGCATTTTATCCATAGAACTATGGAGAAGTAGTTGGTCGTCCTGAATGGGAGGCGGTCATGGATGAGGAATAAAACTCTCTTATTGAGAATCAAACTTGGGATCTAGTTTTGCTACCTTCCAATCGCAAAATTGTGAGGTGAAAGTGGGTTTACTGTACCGGGACAGAAACATATGGCTGATTTAATCGATATGAGGCATAGTTGGCAGGGAAAGGTTTTGAACAAATACATGGTGTTGACTATGATGAGACTTTTGCTTTAGTGGAAAAATTGTATTGCATTCAACTAGCTCTCTCCATTGCAACAATAAGAGGATGGGAGGTGAATCATATGGATGTAAATAATTACTTTCTTAATGGTGATATCGACAAGGAAATATACATGGATGAACCTGAGGGATATGTGAAAAATTCACCTCTCGTATGAAAACTAAATAAGTCTCCCTCTAGACTCAAGGAGGCACCTAGAGTGTGTTATGGAAAGACGGATTCCAATTTGTTATCGTAAAATTTTGTACGCTGCAAATATGGTTCCAATGTTAATTTTTTGAAGAAAATTGACTCCTTGTTAATGATAGTGCTCTATGTAGATGATCTTTTGTCAATAAGTAGTTCAACTTCTACCTTTGCTGAGATTAAAATTTCATTGCATAAGTGGTTTTCTACGACTAGCATGGATTACTAAATTTATTCCTTGGACTAGATATCAATGAGGTTAGTTTTAGGATAACCATTTCTGAACCAGAATATGCTAGAGATATTTTGGCATGATTTCACATGAGTGACTGCAAGCCAACAACCACACATTTATTATCAGGGATAAAGCTTAAGAATGGCGAAGACACACCATTGGTTGATTTCACATTGTATCATCAACTTCTGGGAATTCTTCTTCATGTCACTCACTCCTATCCTGATATATCATATGTTGTAGGAGTAATTTCTAGATACATGTAGGATCCGCATGAGTTAAACTGGAAAGATAGAAAGCACATCCTTCAATATGTCCAGGGGATAATCACCTATGGGATTCATTATGTAACAAATTGTTCTATGGATCACATTGGGTTCATAGATTCAGATTGGACTAGTGACAACGTTGATTGCAAGTCCACCTCCAATTATCTACTTAGTTTAGGATCTGGTCCAACTTGTTGGTCAAACAAGAATAAGGTTTCCATTTCATTATCATCAGTAGAGGCTAAGTACAGAGGATCAATCAATGCCAATATTAAGGAAATTTGGCTACAACATTTCCTATCTGAGCTTGGTATCAGTGTTTATCATCCAACTGTCATCTCGTGTGATGATAAAAGTACTCTAAAGTTTTGTAGAGATTTAGTGTAGTGGAAGCTAACCAAAACATATCGAGATCCACATGGACTTCATTATAGAACTAATTCATGATGGTATCATCGATCTTTAGTATTGTCCTAGTTCCGAGTAGACTACTAATATCTTCACCAAGACTTTCATTGAGAATATGTTTCAATTTCTACGAAATCGTCTGAGTGTGAAGGGCATGCTTACTAATATCTTCACCAAGACTTTCATTGAGAATATGTTTCAATCTCTACGAAATTGTCTCTGTGTGAAGTTGTTGTTTCTCTACCTTTTTCATTATATTTTGAGGTGGATTTTTCTTCCGAGTGGGTATTCCATCTTTTCTCTTTTCATGCTTTGTATATGGGTACCTAAACTGGCCTTGTTGTTGGGATTCATTCATTTTTTATCACACTTAGCTAAGTTATGCTTAAGGGGGGTGTTGGTGTACATGTGCCTAGTTAGCCTTAACTATCTTCAATTTAGCTCTAGTTATTGTGTTTGATGTGAACTTGGCTTTAGTTAGTTAACTCGAGTTCTTACATGTGGTGCGCAATTGCCTTTAGTTAGTCAACTCGTGTTCTTACATCTGGTCTGCACTTTGCTTTAGTTAGCTAACTATAGAGCTTATGTGTGGTGCATGTGCACATTAATAGAACATAAAACACACTTAGTTTCAATTAGCTCTAATTATCCATAGTTATTGCATGTAGAACCAACCTTAATTTAGTTTCTTTATGTATTGATTCTCAAAGAAATATTAAGTAATCAAATTCATTCTCAATTCCAATTTTCTTTTCCAAATTATTACAAGTTTATGAAATTATTCTTCACCTATATCCATATTTGTGCTCTAATAATTTCTCAATTAGAGCAGGTTTCCTTATCCTACACATACACCGAGTGATGAATACCTACAAATAAATTCAAATATGGAATTGGAGATGAGTCGATAAAGAGCTCAAAGATAATTTTTGGTAATGAGACAAGGAAATATCTAATAAAGGGTGAAAGGACTTTGGGTAAACCACTTCACCAGTTCATTTAAGTGAAACTTGGCTGAATATTTGGGTAGACGTGGTGGTTGTGTGGCGATTGGTACTAGTCAATTATGTGGAAATTCAATAAAATTGAGAAGACTAGAGGGGTGGAGTTGAAATAAAGTAGTTGAATTCAACTTCAGTTACGCCTCATTGTAAAGAGGAGTGTGAGGATGTGCTGACCCTCGACTAAACATGTGTTGAGGAACTACCAACCCCAACCCTGGGGAGGTACCCATGTTAGTTGGGCATGACATAAGTCTACATAATCAGACACTTGGTGCACCTGAAGAAATATCTCGCCTTGAGTAGCAAGTTTTTTGAATCCTCAAACTAGTCAACATATTCAAGTATATTGGTATATTTAGCGTGGCATATTTAAACTTGACACCCAGCATAGCCTAGTACAGGTAGCAGATTCCATGTGATATCTAGACCCCAATTTCATTATACATTACGGTTGTGTTTAAAAAGTTTAAAAAGGGAAAAAAGGAATTGAGGAAGGGGGTTATTTACATATTTGTAAAGCCATAAGTCATCCCACACAATAGGCCTACTACATTAGAGTGGTATTAGAGTGAAAAATCCCTTTGGGTAAAACAAATATGAAGGTATTGGATGTTGCAGATCAGAGTGGTATTATAGTGCAAAAGTCACTTTGGTAAAACAAATGTAGGGGTATTGGAAGTTGCAGAGTTGAGGATATCAGAAAGATTACTCGAGAATAGTCACATAAGTTGAAAAATGCTTCTCGTGAAGGGAAGCATAGAGCATAGAGAGACTTGAGGAAGGTTCACAATCCCATAGATGGAAAGACCACAAAGGATGAAGAACTCAACAAAGAGGGGAACTATGGAAAGAGAGGAAGGAAACACATAAACAAAGGAGGTCATGACATGAACAATGCGAAGAAGAAATTTTAGCAAGGAGCACTGTTGAAAAAAGAAGAAAATATTTTTGAGCCAAATGCAAAGTAGGAAAAGACATGAGATAGAGAGATCTCAAAATGAAGTAAACCTTAACAGGTAGTTAATCATTTTATTTATTTAATTTGAGTGAGGAAGCTACTAGTTATAGGTATTAGGCAATGCCGATGGCATAATTACAACCAACAAGATGTGTAGAAAAGAAATAGAGTTGTTAAAGGAAGTGATAGAGAACCCTTGTAGTATGAAAGGCTACAATAGAAAAAGAAAACGTAGTTGTGGTTGGAGAGGGGTGGGAACAAAGGAGGTCCTTAAGAGGAGAGAACCAAAGGATTTCTCAAGGAGTAAGCAAGGTGCAACAACCATGGAGGAGAAAGGAGTGGTTAAGAGGTTCCATCGAAGTGGACCAAAACAATACTAATATCCAAGTGGAGGTGAGGTGTCTAGGAAAAAAGTGAGAGAAGACTTGAAGTACGGATGATTTGCAATTCATAAGGACACACAGAGAAGCTTACGAATATGACCATTGATTTTCATATGAAGGCATCAACGAAAATCCACAAGGAGGGGAAAGAAGGTAGGAATTGATAGGAAGGATGCTAGGGTAGGAGCCACCAAGATAAGAGAGTTAAAACACGTAGCGTTTAACAAAGAGGTAGCTGAGTGGAAGGCAAGGCTTAAAGAGATAAGTATGTTGCTAGAAAATAGGAAGAAGGAAGAGAAGAAGCATAGGTTACCTTTCAGAAGGAAGGGTTTGAAGAAGAAGATCCCTAAGAATATAGGGAAGAAGATGAAGAACCTACTAAATACTTCATCGAGAGATAATGATTTCATAGTAGATGAACTTAAGGCTCGAGTACCTAACTCTAGTGAACCAAAAGGAATGAGACACCCTTAAAGAAGACAAGGAAGAGAGACTTTCCGAGAGTATATTGTACTATATTAAACTCACAACAATAGAGGGAGCTATAAGTAGAGGATGATGATGAGACACCAGATGAAAGCCTCATAAAAAATCAACAAGAAAGGTTGACGAAAGAGATTGATGACAAAGGAACCACATGAGACTAGAAAGCATTTTTTTTTTTAAATTTATGGATTTTATGTAGGTGTAGGTTTTGTAGGGGAGGAGAATGGACAACCTGTCCAAGCGGAGAATAAGAGCATTAATTTTCTCTAAGAAATCCCAACTAATCCAACATATGGTGAACAATCCTCAATATGGGATGAGGACACTTCTCAAGGGAAGAAGTGAGCATAAATATAATTGTTCCCTAAAGACAAAAGAAGAGAAATGACCTACAACAAGTTATCAAGAATGAACATGGAACCTATTATCCATGCAGTAGATGATGGAAATAATCAATATTCTATTATTACAAGGAAGGAGGCAATATTATCCCTCAAATTCCATCAAGAAAGAGGCCTTGAAGTGAATGCAGCCATAAGTGAGCACATGAAGGAAGGGATTTTAGCCTCGAGAGAGAAGTAAAAATGACTGCAAGGAAGGGAAATTCAGCTCAAGGCAATGCACAAAATTTGATAGTAGTCCCAAGACTATTTTAGATAGAGAATTTATGGGGAAGGCCTCCCAATCAGAAAGAAAATCCACAAGGGATGGAATCATCAACACTAAGATGCTAGCTAAATATGGTAATGGAGAAGGAATGGCATTTGAACCCATATAAATTTTTGGAAAATTGTTACAATTGATTTGTTGGGTTCAACATGAGTTGGGCATTAAATTGAGAAATTTAAATTTTTTTATGAAGGGTATACTTGAGTAGTGGTACTATAGAATGAAAGAGGTAATCAATGGTAGCATGAGGTGGAATATAGGAGATTTCATTAGGAGAAGAGGGAAGAAACAATAAAAAACCATGGTGTGATACTGAGGAAGGTTAAAACCTATAAAAGACCTATAACAGAGACAAATAGATGGAGAAAAATGGATGGATGGACCACTACAATGTAAGGTATGCGATCTAGGATAGATAAACACAAGAAAAATTCAACAATGAAAACAAAGTAGGAAATTTCAACACAAGGATTGGAACCCTAGTGCATTCAAGTGATTAAATACATTTTACCAGGAGGTTAAACATTTTCAACTCGGGGAATCTGATGCTGGAGCATCAACCCCATGTTTAACAAATTTTCAGCTAACCTTGATGGGTCATAAAAATTATGTCGAGGGAATGATATTTCCCTCCATTTGTAAGATGATGTACAATAAAATAAGTGGGCTGGGTGTTCAAATTCCTCTAGAATCTAGATTGTTATGATATTTGGTGAGTTGGTCTTACGGCCAGGTGGGCCTTTTGTAAATGTAACAAGTGGCGAGATGGGGGTGCCATGTAGCATGGAGACATGCTTAATTTTTCTTTCTTTTGTTAATATATTTCTCAATTCCTAGGAGGTTATAAAAATTAATGTACATGTATCCTAGAGAGTTGGGAATAATCTGATTTTAGCGCTTGCATTTATGCTTGTAAAATTTTAGTTAGAAAATCCTACACATGCTTAAGAGTAGCACAAAGGATTTTGTGTATTGTGAAGATAGATTGTTTCCCCTGAAAGTGTATTTGTCACTCCGATTATTCAAATGAGAGGAATTCTTTCCTGTGCACCCTAAACATTTTTGTGTGTTGTGAGAAGGTAACTCTTTTTCTTACATGTTATGTTTGTAGAAAATCCTTGAAACCTTGTAACTAGTAATAGAAAAAAACTAATCCGTTAACGGTACAAGAATTCTCTACCAAAATTTAGCAAAAGCAAAAAAAATAATAGAAACACAATCATACATAGGTCAATCACACAGAAATTTACCCAAGGAATCCAACTCAGAAAAATATCTCTTAATTGTATTATAAATTGAGCAACCTAATCTATTACAAAGAAACTACTTCAAGCTTGAAGTTCCTTGGAATAGTAATAAATTGTACAAAATTATTTCCCAACATTTAGGAAAATGAGGCCTGATAGGAGCTCCTATTTCCTATCCAAAATTAGCCCCTAAAAACTAGGAATTTCTCCTATTTCCTTGTGCGATTCCCAGAATTGTCTGCTTCCTTCTCAAACCTAGCACAAAAAAAACTTGTGAACCATAATAAATACAATTTGTCCCTTCATTCAATATCAATAGGAAATTCAAATTGGATGACCTACTAGGGCTAAATTTCATATCTTACAATTTTTATAGTACAACACAAGCCATAAGAAAAAATCCATCTTTCATCTATATGTTTATAGCAATGATACTATTACCGCCATTTATGCCCTTATTCTCCTATGGAGGTGTAATAGATAGTATATTGATCAATTACTTCTTTGCATTGATCTTCATCATTGAATCTATATATATATATATATATCTATATATATAGATATATATATATATATATACATATCCTTGCTAGTTTATGTTAAGGGTTTATCACCAACTATACATTTTTAGTCATATGTTTGGGGTTTTTATCTTCACTCTCTAGTTAGGACGTTCTTCATATTCCCATGTTTATTATATGCATTATTTATGTATATTTATAATACCCTTCTTGCAAAACAAAGTTTATATGTCCCTACACTTTTCTTATAGTAATTACTATAATAATAAAAAAATGAACTATATGTTTCAGCGGATCACACCTCTGTAATGTTATACAAGCCTCACTATATATTTTTTTTAAAGTTATTAACTTATGAATTATGGCTTGGAATATTCCTACGTACTACAATTATATGATTATTTCAAATCCCATAGTTACTTCCAATTCTTCCTGTCATCTTTTGCCTTGGGAAATTAGTCTTGCAATCCACTCACACTATGCCCACCCCATTCACACGTATTGCATGTAACCACCACGGCATCATTTGAATGACTGAGATGATGAGTGACAATCAATGGCTAAGATTAACTTCTGTAACCCTAATCTCTTTTGATCCTTAGTTTTTTTTTATCAATGCTTCTTTTGCATTGCGTCCCTCTATGTCTGGTGGTAATTTCCACATCAGCCAATGCCAATCCTACACATATGGAATTTTGCAAACACATAGAGGTCATCAAAATAGAAACAATCTACTAGCCTCCACCATTTTCTTCTCCCAACTATCTTACAAGTAATTTGTTTTCCTTTGCCTTTTTGTTTCACTTCTCCCACTCGCGATGGTATTTCTGTGGATTATTTCCATAATCATTACCCATTGTTTCATGTCTATTTCCATTGTTGATGGAAACATGTTGGGTGTTCTGTCTATAAGTGTGATGCCAACTCAAGAGATCTTTCCTAAAAGATTACTTCACAGTTGATAATATTTTGTTGCTATTTGTATTTCATGGTTTTTTTTTTGTTTGTCCTCCCCTAGCTTTGTGCTCATGTCCCCATGGAGATGACTACACTAGTGTTTCACTCTTATCATACAGGAAATGTTGAAATCACAACTGATCGATGTTGTGGCCCCAATACCTAGAGGAGAATGCTGAGTACACTTCAAGAATCTTGGGTTTTTGTTTAAATGTGTTTCAATCCCTCCCATCTAGGTGATTATTCTTTCTTTCAATGCCTTGTCGTCTCAACTACATTACTCAAACATGAGAAATGTTAATCTATCATTTACTGGTAAGAGTGTTAGATTTGGTTTTTGGCTAGTTAATTTTATGGTACACGTGGAAATAGATGCCAACCCAACCATTCAAGTGATACTAATAGTTGGACAAGGAGAGGAAACAATATCAGATAAGCTATAATGCTATCAAATATTATTGATAGGGTAACATGTAATTTTGATAAATGGTTGTTTTGAGAGTGTTGTAGCCTCCAAAATTTAGGGTATCTCCCCTATATGAAGTCGCAACTAGATCTCACATCATTTGGAGTCAGATTCCCAACAGTGGGTGGTGATGTTATTCCTTTAGTGCGAAAATACACAGAGGGAATAGTCATAACTTTTTGTGCGAGCAAGTGTGTGACCCCGTGGAGATTCAATGCGATTCATGAAGGTTATAATGCATGAAGGGAAAAGGAAGTGCACCCCTTGGAAGCATGTAGTAGTACACAACTTGGAAGTGTTAGGGTCCTATAATTATAGGAAGTATGATGATTCAGATATTATTTGTTCCTCTCATAACGAACCTTTTGGCTTGCTAACTTGCCCCTCTTCCTCTCCATTTTGCATCATCCTTTACTCAACTTCCTAATTTATTACCCACTTTCCTTGTTAATTCATTTGAATACTAACCCAGCATAAGCCGAATACCTGCATTAAAATCATTAAGAATAGGGTTGTGTGACAAAAAGGTTATATATTGCAGAGATTTTGGTTTCAAAGCCTTCGATTTTATTGAAATTTGCATAAAATATAAGCTTGAAAGCTTATCTCTTGCTCCATCTCCATGCGGCTTCCATTCATAATACCTAAGCCTTGCACACCTAACACCTAGCACAAGTGGGTAGCCTTGGGCTTATTTTGTCGAAACATAATGTAACTATGGGATTATATAAACCATGATGAATAATGTTCGCTTATGAATGTGGGATAAATCCCATAAAGTAATATATATATATATATATATATATATATATATATATATATATATAATAGAGAGAGAGAGAGAGAGAGAGAGAGAGAGAGAGAGAATCCCACTTTTTACCCCTTATTAGTATAAAGTTTTGGAATCTATATTAATTTCTCCATACAACCCTATACTACCTCTTCCCCCTACAAAGTCAACCAACGGCCCACCCCACACTAAGACATAAATCCCCTTCATTTTTACATGCCTAAAGATTCGTAAAAATAAATGAATGGTTAAAATTTTGTTTCACATCCCATCTCATCCAACACTTAACACTTAGAAAGTATGCGAGATAAGTTGATTTCGCTTCCTGCCTTTTTCTTACGTCGTAGCACCACGTTATATTGCGTCCTCCAAAATAATACCACGTACTACATTCCCACATGCGAAAACCATTAACTATTTTGATTTTGAATCTTATAAATGTTACATAAATATACGGTGGATTAATTTCAAGTGGAATACAGAGATATGAGAATGCAGTAATATTTCAAAGCTACAATTGAAACCATACTATTAGGTGAAATATATGTCGTAATAATAGCACTGTAGTACAGTTGCCCAACTATTTACTTGTCAATCCGGGGTACGTGAGCTGATGAAACACATGCATGATATATGCAAGATTGAAGTAGAACTAATCTACTCTAATCTACATTGCTGAAATCAACTTAATCTATGAATGGATATTTGCATGAAGGAAAAACATTACAACATGTGAAGAGTTAGCAACAAATGACATATGTGAGGTCACATCCATAAATCAATATTACAATAATCAAATGACAAACATGAAAGCATAAAAATGAAAGAATCTAAGACTAAACAATCTTCTTACAACTTCCAACTTTCCTATGCCCCCCCCCCAATAGAGAGGGAGCACTGTCCTTTATACATTACCCACTATTCTCTCAACTAGTCTTAACCACTTTCCCATTATTACAAAATATAGTTCCTTCAAATTCTCCACACATCTTTCACATATCTTAGGTAACATATGCCAACAAAATATTCCATGGTCTTCTCCTTAGGAATAGGATTGAATAAATATCTCCTTGAAATGGTGGAGCAGATATTTGAGAAGTCTCTTTGAATTAATCATTTTCATATTCCTACACATTACAAAGCTCACACATATTTGAGATATATATGAAAACATGTATATTTTCTAATATTAATCATAAATTCACTCTTAATACTAAAATGAATAAATTGGAAATAATAATATGAAACCCAAATGAATTTATGAAAATGATATGAAGAAGGGTTTAATAGGACGATGGAATGTAAGGAATAGTGAAGGGAAAGGTGGATGAAAGAGTGACATTTTTTAGTCTTGACACATACTTGAGCTAAAATTATATAGTTATAGGTAATATAAGACTAAGGTTGTGGGATGAGATTCAAAGGTAAAATGTTTTACAGTGACACGTGAATAAAATTCACAGATGCCATGAATTTATTAGAAAATAAAAAGGAAAATTTTCACATGAAATTAATGTATAGCTGAGCAAAGATAGCATTCATGTAAATAAATTTCATGATAGAAGGTTAAGGTGAAACCAATTTACGGGCATGGTGAAATCAATTTACAGGTGTAAAATCATGTTACAAGTGCATGTAAAAGAGTAAAGTGAGAATACTCTTCCAACCATACAAAAAACACATGGTTTTGCAAAACCATCCAGGTATTCTACAAGGGTAACATGAATTTACATAAAGAGAAAATGAATTTATAGAGGAAGGAGTAATAGAAAAAAACTACACATGGATTTCTAAATCCATGGAAAGGGGAAACAAAACCATGGATTGGAAACAACACACCCTTTTGTAGAAATTTAATTATAAATTTCATTTAAAATATTTTGGAAATTTTATTCAAATATATTTATTATTATATATTTTCCAAAATATTTTGTGACACTAATGGATGATAAAAGAAAAAGGCAGTCATAGGATCAGCCATTAGTGAGGTAAGTCTTAGATTATCAAGTCAGACGATCAATAAGAAGTTGAGTGAGTTACTAAGAAAAAGAGAGATACATCTGTATCTACTAGTTCATCTTCCATCACAGCCACAAATTTGGGTGCACATATTACCTGCTCCCACTTCCACAACAACACCATTTGCAGAGAACATTCCACTAGAACTATTAATCTGCAACAATTAGATCTTTCTAGTTCATCTATAGTCTAAAATTTTCCTGTCTATTAGAGACAACATTTATTGTAAACAATTTGTAAATTTTGTATAAATACTTCTGCTTTTGAAGTATTAGAGGTCGATTGTTTGAGATCAAATATATTAGTGATATGTTGAGCATTACTAGAGCATCAATACTAAGCAGACCATTCATAGGATTCTTATGGATTATATACTGGTGATGTTTTTATTATGTTAAAGTGCTTCACTGTCATCTCTTCACTGTAATCATCTAAATTCCAATTTCAAAACCGAAATGAGATGAATATGATTTAATTTTGAGTACCTTATTCAGGTTTCTTTTGCAATCTATATGTTTTCTACTGAAGGCCACATTAAAGAATTCTTCACTTCTCTTTAGTTATGCCTCATTTACTGAATTGCACACTAAAGAATCCTTAATTTCTCTTTAGTTCTACTAAAGGTTTTCATTGTTCTGCCATCATCCACTTATTATTCTAAAATATCCAATCAATATTCCTAAGTTTCCCTAAGTTTACTCTGTGAAAATTTGATGCAACCATCCAGTTTAGCTTTTGATTCCATTGCATAATAAATTCTAATTAAATTGAATACAATAAATCTTCCAAAACCCAAATCAAAACTCAAGACCCAAGTACAATCATAACTAGTATAATATTTTCAAGCAACAAAGACAAATTTTATAGAGAGATCCCTCTCTAGGTTTTCAAGGGGTAGATTCTCATCCCAGAGTTGGGTTAATGTTACATTCTTGTGATTTGTCCGACAAACTTCAAATATAGGGTGCTAGCAGGAAGGAAGGCATGAATGAAATGACATCACAAGATAAGTTTCAGAATAGTCCACAAGTTAAAGTGATGAGATAATACAAAAACACAAATTCAACAAGATTCATACAAATGCAAACAAAATAGTTCATAATCATAAGTGTAAGTTAAATAAAATATATTGCAAATACAACCAGAATATTCCTATTATATTCACAACATATGCATGAAAGTGTGTTGGGTTTGATTTTATTATTAAAAGTGAAAGTTCCATTCATACATATAGCATTGACGACCATTATCCCCAATAGTGGAACATTATAGTCAAGAACACTTGCTCCTCCAAAGAAGTATACTCACTCTATGCTACAGAGAATCCAAGGCTCTTCACAATATTATCGGGCTCTTTCTAAGCCTAATCCTAGCCAAAATATTTGCTCCCATAATCCATTTACATGAGTTATGAGGTACTATTTATAACAAGAGGGGGTGACTCTTCAACTCCCCATTGTGACCTTTGGACTACCCTCATGATTCTCCAACTTATTTACAAAATGAGACATTACATTACATAATGACTCTTCATATTCCAATATTGGCCCTTGGAATTTCACTTACAACATAATTACAAATAATATTACCTTTCACGCTCACACCCATATAAGAAAAAATAGGGTAGAGAAAATTTCATAGCCTAACAAGACAATAAGCTATGATGCTTGAGTTTGGGAACACACTAGCTTGAAAACATCCACTTGAATGGATCAGTGCTAAGCTTGGTACTGTGCGATGACATCTCCAAATTGCATGATGGTGTTAGGATAGAAGAAGACTCTAGCCTCCATAAAATCTAGGTACAATGAATTGAAGCTAGCATTAACTTATTTTTCAAGTATGAGCAACATGGTACTTTTTAGGACAGGACCATAGATGTAGTTCTAAAAGTTTTGTTTGTTCAATTGTTAATCCTCTTTGGTGGCAACTTACCTTAGTTACACCAAGTACTCTTCAATCTCCTTCTTGACCTGGTGTTCATCTTTAGCTTCAGTGAGTGAGCTAACTCATCAGGTCTTGTGGGTTCTCATCATGAAATCCTATGTTTTTTTACAATTGTACATACCAGGCCTGAATGTTTCTAATGAACAAGGTGAGTTGCTTGTTGTTCTAGATCAACATTACAACTCTTACTTTCTCTAGCTCTTCTTGTGGCTTCATCTTATTTACCAAAGTAAAGGATGCCCCTTTGTATTTGATTATCCATTCTTGCATGAAAGAGATGCAAGTTTGCACATTCCTAAGAGCCTTAGACAATTTCCTTGCTCTATTGTTGCAAACTATGCAAGCGAACAACTACATTATGTATGGTCATGAGCTCCTCATAGCAATCTGACATGGTCTCTCCAATTGTTGATACTTCACCAAGTATCACTTCTCCCATTTCCCCTAAGTAGACCTGTGTGGATAATGCACTTTGTGTTGTTGCTTGAAGATATTATATCTCTTGTTGGGAAACCTATAGATTGCGTACCAATTGCTTAGTCTGGTTCATCAAATAATGAGTGTTTTATCTCGTCGCACCTACAAAGGCCATGTTAGATTTGGAAATGGAATTCGGATTCTTGCTAGTGTCTACCACTATGAACATTTCTCTAATGAATGCATATGATGTAAGAACATCTGGAAAACATTCTCTCCACGCTTGTATAGTGATGTTCTAAAGTTCATTATAAAACATATTTTACACATCCATTACTCGATGATCATCAAGAGGAATTATATCCCTTCCTCTCTCATGGATAACACTGCGGCTGGAGGTGGTGGAGACTGAACGATGACCTGTGGGGCCTTCAATGTCAAAAAAGTATCTTCATCCAATGGCTTTGGTCCCAAATTCATGTATGGAACTTCAATCAAATATTTGACCGGTTGCATAAGCTCCTAGTCCTTCATCTTTTCTCTCTTTTCCTCTACTGCTTGCTAGTTTTGTTCTTGAATCAAGTTTGTTTCTTATGCCATTTTGCATTACCTTTCTTCATCTTCCTACTTTTATTTCTCTTCCTTTTCTTTCCTCATATCCCATTCTTCCTTCAATTTTTGTTCTTCCTTCTTTGATCTCTGTTCTTCTTCCTACAAGCTCTATTTTTCTCTCTTCCTCTTCTTTTCTCTTTATTTCCTCTATGCCCCCTTTCTTCTACTACCAAAGATGCTTAAATAAGGATTGAATATTCTTTCACCTAGTAGCTTTGTTATCCATTTTTTCTATTAGCAACCTTTTATCTTTCCCTACTATTGTACTAGATTTTTTCCTTCTTCTACTGCTATTGGACTTGATGCCATGTTAGTGTTGACTCCTTTTCTATAAATAGTTGACTTTCCTCATAGATTGGCAAGTCTGCAGGTGCTTGCTCAACTACTTCCCCAGTACTACTTTTAGTTGTCTCTTTTGAAGCAGTTTTCTTTGGTTCCATGGTAATAATGACTGCTTGAGAGAAGTGCTTCACAAGCGTGGCACCTCCGCGAAAAAATGAAACTCATGGAAAGAAAACATTAGGTTCAACAAATGTACCTTCTAAGTATGATCAAGTAGCACAAGAGGCAACTAGAGAGAAGGATTTCACAATTTTCATTGGCAAGAGGGAGTGGGTTCCTATGGAAACTATGCACTATGCAGTCCCAATAGCCAAGGATAAAGCTTGAGGCCTGGGTAGAGACTAGGAGAGACTTCACCTTGTAGAGTCTCAGTGGCCAAGGTGATAGGTTCATCCCTGAAACTACACAATGCATAGTTGGAGCCAGCCTGTAGTACACACTGTACAGTTTCAGAGGAAAAACTTGTCGCTTGAGCCTTAATATTGTGCATGACCCAGTTGGGGAAGGGGAAATTCGACCATGGGAACTATAGATCTGCTTGATGGAAGTGTGAAAAGTGAGTATAAGTGAATGATGATGTGAGCTTGAGCACAAAACTGACTAAGTGTGAATGAATCAATGTGGATCAAGTGCATAAACTGACCAAACATAAGGAAAATAAAGTATGTGAGGAGAGTCATTGTAATGACAACCATCACTAGAAAAGTGGGAAAAGCAATGTGACACTTGGGAAAGGAAAGTAATAACTTGCAATAACACGTATATAAGTTGAATAAGTTGAAATTCAAGAAACCATGAAGATATATAAGAAAAAAATACTCACACAAGCAAAACAACAACAAGCGACAAAAAAGGTTGAAAATGACGATGAAAGAAACAATCATCCAGAAGAGTGATGACAACCCAACTGAAGGTTCTACGATCTCTTTGGGAAAGTTATAGATTCAATATTGAATGCACAAATGAGCTCTGTAGGTGTTGGTTGACTATATTTTATCAAATGATTTTTTATGACGTGCATGCGTAAAATCAAGGAAAAGGCCACACTAGGTAGAATCTTCTAAAAATAGCGAGTGTGCCACCTTTGGGAAACTAATAATAGATCCCTACTTCCTGTTAACAACTTAACACTTTGTAGTTTTCCTAGTCTAAAAAGAAAAATTTCGGGGGTAACAACAAACCACTTTTAAAGATGGGATTTAGCCCTTCCCTCTTTAGAGAGGGTTCTCTTCGTATGGTTTTAATCTTGTTGTTTAGATCTTCGACTCGTTATGAAAGGTCAAGACAATTCTTTTTAATTTTTGGTTGTAAAATGAAAGGAAAGTGAATTGGGCATGGAGTCCTAATATCTTCAGTAATCAATTTAAAGTAAACAGAGAAGCAGAAACAGGGTGAGGTAGGCAAACTCATGGATCTCGTAGATATCTTATGGTGTAGATGAGATGAATTAGAATTAGGATTAATTAAATATAGAACATACATAGACGAATTCTATAAATAATATTAGAAGGAAAACATTTAATATTGTTTAAACAAGCCAAAGCAGAGTACCATAAGTAAATTCGACTCTTAATCTTCTTGCAACAATCAAGAAGGCAAATCCATGTGGAAAATTGAAAAAAAACATGTTTACAAAGAGGCAAACATCAATGTTTGCTTGACACAAGAATTCTGAAATGAAACTTCATCTGTATTACTAAAATTGATTACTTTGAAAAATATTTCATTTCTTACAATCAAAGAAGAGATCTTATATTTTTCATAGTCCAACTCTTTCTCAATATTTTTACAAAATATTTATAGACTCTGCCTTGAATTTAATTTGGAATTTAAAATTAAATTTATTACAAAATAATATCTACTAAAATAATGTAGATATTTTAAAAATAGAACTATGTAATAGGAAATATAGACTATTTTTTATGCTCTGTTTAGACTTTGAGGAGAATTATTGGTGACTATAGCTACTCTGTTCTTCATATGTTCACCTTTTCCCTGATTTGTAGGATTCTTGTTTACCCTTATTCAACGAGATTTAATGGTTTACCCCACTCCTCTTCACTAGGAATGGAGAAATTTACCATGCTCTGAAATTTTTAATCTACCTTTGTGTATATATGGAAACTTGTCTTATTGAGAAATAGATGGTGCGCTTTGTTGAAAATAATACTGAGAGGGGGGGTGAATTAGTATTATCTTGTCCTTTTAACAATTCTTCCTTATTTATACTTTGAATTATTTTTGCATATCAGTACCATAAAACAATGAGCATGAACAAGAAAAACAGACAGTCACATCAAAGAAAACCAGAAGGTGGAAACCCAATGTGGGTGAAAACCACCTGCTGCAATATGTCTCTATCTTCTTTCAAATTAGAAACTCCTTTTACAATGTTCTTGTACTGGTGCAGTCCTTTACCAGTACGCAGGCTGCAACCTGCAGAGAGCTACAACTCTCTCTCGTTTTCCAGTCTCTCCTGGAAGGGAGCTACAACCCCCTACTTCTTTTCAAGGACCACTTTTTCATAAATTTTCAAACTGGATCCATATACATCAAATGATCATCATACCAGTAAGTCACCCAGATAACTAGATCCACAATAATAGAAAATTAAACCCAGAACACCTTCTGTGGCGTCTCCTGTGGCGCCTCCTGCGGCGTCTCCTGCGGCGCCTCCTGTGGCGTCTCCTGCGGTGCCTCCTGTGGC
>APFE031184640.1:34667-46563 GCA_000404065.3 Pinus taeda | reverse complement strand
ATAGGCAAGCTCTTCCTCAAATCATGGACCAATACCACGGGCCAAAACCATAACAAACCAATACCATCAACTCAATAGAAGGGATCAACAGGTCTGTCGAGATGCCATGGTCCAAAAACCATAGGTTCAAATTCCAAGGACTAACTACCATGGACCAAAGGTAAGTTTTCCCACATGAAATAAACTTTTCTCTGCATAAAATTCCATGAACGTTTCTCCACATGAAATAAACTTTTATAAACTTTTCTCTGCATAAAATTCCATGAACTTTTTCTCCTGCGTACTTCTTAATTCTCATCATATTGAGAACCATGCCATGGGTGTTGCCATCAAGTACAACATCTGTAACATATAACCATAATAGAAACATAATGCCAACACGCTTCATATTGAATGGATATTTCATGTTGTAGTCCTTCCTAGAAAGATTCTCCAGTTATCCTTCCACCGAATTTGGTGAATTTGGAAGCATCTGCAGTGATGTTACATAATTGGTCTTGATAGTTCTTGGCTAGCAGACTAGCATCTATACTAAAACAACTCTTTTTAATCTCTTCTAAATTGGTTGGATTTCTTTCTCTCAACTGATAGGCCATATCGGCATCAAACATCTAGATATCGAATCAAAGCAAATCCTTGAGGGGGAATTATTTCTATTGGAATAGAATTATAAAGGTTGTTGAATCTATCTGAATAATCTTGAACTAACGCTCCTGGAGCTCTTCTTAAACTTTCAAATTCTACAAGAATTTGAAGTGGATTCTTCTTAACCTCCCAATGACAAAGAAAACCTTAATAAACTTTTAGCAAGTGGGCAATACTTCCTACTACTAATTCCCTATACCATTTTCTTGCTTGATTAGTCAAACATTGAGCAAATGACCTTGTTCGAACATCATCATCATTGACCTATTCTATGTTTGCAAAATAATTCATCTTATCGATATGTTGTTGACTTGTAGTAGGCCCAGTTTAATCAAGTTGTGTTATACATTGTGAGTTATTTAGTGGCATAATATTTAGTGGTTGTTGCAAAACCAAAGGGGAATAATAAACTTCCATGATTGGAATATGAGAGGAGTTTGAAATTGTAGTTATTATTGATGTTAGGGGTGGTAAAGTGGGTCGAAATGTGACTTGATGAGTTGATATAAAAGGATTATGAATGGCAGATGAAATGAGGATGGTGTAAAAAATTAAAATCACAGGGGAGGTCAATGATGAGGTAGAAGAATAAATGGTAGTTTGTTGAACTACAAATGGATTTTGAGTAGCCTGATTCAATTGGGTTACTAGATCCTCAAGATTTTCAAACTATTCTACAACATTTTTATCAAAACCAAAAATGATATACTTATGTGTTGAGATATGAGGTTTCAAAATGGATTCATCAAAGATTTTTTATGGGAAAAAACTTTCTGATTTGGTTCTAAAAAGACTAAATTCAAAGGACATATTAGAATCAATATACTCAAGTGTGGAAATCTTTTAGGGAGTGAGTGAGACCTGAGAAGAGGGTTATTGCTTGCTTGACTTTCTTGAAGGTTATTTTACTTAATCAACTTGCCATGATCATTCACAACTTGAGGAGGATCACGATCTGGATTTGATGTAGTATAAATATTTCTAGGAGCCATATTTCCAAGAGAACTTGTCACAGCTGGGTAAAAACATAACTTTTGGTTGTAGAATTCATCCTAAAGGTTTCCTAATGCACTGTCACCCACATGAAATAGGTTTGAGATTTTGTAATCAAAGTTACCAAGGAAGAGTCCCCAGTTTCCAGAATATTAACACTATGTAATTTTCCTAGGCTAAAAAGAAAAATTGCAGATGTAACCACAAACCACTTTTAACGATGTGATCTAGCCCTTCCAGCTTTAGAGAGGGCTCTCTGTATATGATTTTAATCTTATTTTTTAGATCTTAGGCTAGTTATGAAAAGTCAATATAGGTTTTTTAAATTTTTTGTTGTAAAATGAAAGAAAAATCTATTGGGAAAGGAGTCATAAAATCTTCAGTACTCAATTTAAAATAAATAGAGGAGAGGAAACAAGGCGAGGTAGGCAAACTTCTGGATCTCATAGAGCTATTGTGGTGTGGATGAGATGAGTTAGAGTTAGGATCAATTAAATATAGATCATACATAGATTAATTTTATAGTTAATATAGAAAAGAAAACATTTGAATATGGTTTAAACAAGCTACAACAGAGTACCATAAGTAAATTCAACTCTTAATATTCTTGAAAGAATCAAGAAGGAAACTGCATGTGGAAACTTGAAAGAAAATCATATTCACAAAGAGGGAGACATCACCATTTGATTGACACAAGAATCCTGAGACCAAAATTCCTTAACATTATTGTTCGATACCTAATCCTCAATGGGTTAGTGTGGAAGCCGAATAGACAAAAAGAACCCAAGAGACCTTGGGATGTGGAACCCAATGGTCACAATATGTACTATAAATGTATATCACTTGTTAATAAAAATTGTACTCTCATGTTTTATCTTTCATATTTGTTGTTGCCATGTGTGTGTTCAACATGGTATCAGAGTGGGGGATTGTTGGTCCTGCCCCAATTTGAGCCACTTGTTCTGTGGTATTTATATACATATCAGTTCTTCCTTTCTCCTAATTAGAATTGATCGGAAATGCCACCTTATCAAGTGTCAGAGTTTGCCTGTCCAATAACATTATTGACAAAATTAATTAATGCCCTATCTGCTTGTCATAATTGAGCATTTATTCCTCATTCTGTGCCATTTTCCTTCCTGCGCTCTGTGGGCCCTTTTCCATAACCATTGTCTACCATTAGCTCCCACCTCTATCTATCAAGTTTCTTAGTTACATGCACCAAGCTGTTTCATCTAATTTTGTCTCTGTGATTCTGAATCTTCTCAGTCTTAATAATATGCTCTTTGTCTTGAATGCTGAATGTTGCTCCAAGTTTATTTGAACGCTGCTCCATTATTATATCATTTGTCAGAAAATAACATTGTATGCATAATGCATCAATATTCCCTTCATCATGTTATTTCTGAAGATCTAACTATGTTTGATTCCAAAGGAACCTTAGTATTGTGAAGAGAAGTTGTCATTGCATGTGGGCAAACTTCCTCATTGCAAGGGGTTGAAGTTTCAACTATCCAGTGATACCAAGATGTCTTTTGGAGGCCGAATTGTGTGAGCATCTTCAAAAATTACTGTGCCAAGGAAGAAGCCAATTTTTCCTTCACTAAAGAGGTAGAGTATTCCTGTAATTTATTGGCTCAAATTTTCCAGTCCAAGAAGGTTGCCCTCTATTCCATTGGTGCTGTCATTTTCTATGGTCTGCGTTATGCTTACCAAAAGTTCGAGTTTTCCACTGTCAGAGAGTCCTACATATTGACTGAATTTTTATCGCTCTTGGAGGATTAGTTTCGTGTTAGAGGACGGGGTGTTTATTATGAAATGGAGGATCAATTTATGTGGGTTGAGTTAAGAAGATTTTAGTGAGCCGTGGACTTCTCCCCAAATAGATTTTGAGAATATTCTCTAGGTATCTATCTCTGTAGCCCAGCAAAGCCTCTTCTAGCAATTAATCATGTATTTACCACTGTACAGTAGCATCTCTGAATTCTCAACAGCTAGGAGAAACTTCTCACTTATTTGACTCACTCCTATAGCAAGATGCCAATGTCATGGCTTCCACTCCTATAGATATTAAAGAAATGAATGGGCACCATTATTTTTGAGTGGAAGTCGTAGAGTTCTCCCTCACATGTTTTCTTCAAGTCTTGAGCATCATGGATTTCATCATGGACGTATTCGAATCATCATTTCTTTTGTTTCCTTGTAGCAACAAAAAATGAGAGGAGACCATGGCCAATGCAGTATTGTTCGCCCATCTAAAATAACTCCATAGGGGTTATCCTTTAACACCATTTTTGTTAATGTCAATACTTCCAGTATTTAGAATCCTCTTTTGAATTCTTAGGTGCATAATATACTAAAATGGGCATTTCATGATGTAAGATGAAAATTCAGTGTTTAAATGTCAAATTATATGGACTGAAGGAAAAACTGTGGGGGCTTCCTTTCTGGAGTTCGAAACTAAGCCAATACCTTTATTGTGTTTGTTGGGTGCTCTTTGAGGAAGATTAGACCACTGTTTGCACAAAATAGAGCCACTCTTTTTTCTGCTGACTATGTGTGCCTTTTGAGTAGTAGAAACATGAGTTTCTAGAGGGATGCAGTCATTTGATTGACTGTACCTATAACTCTTCAATTGAATCGATTCTTATAGCTTCGCATGGTTGTAGCATAGGGCAAAAAGTGGAAGAATGGAACATCTATTCTTTGAAAGTTTCACTGCTGATATATAAGTTCATATACAGCAAGGGCTGGGCATTTCAACGTGACCAAATGCTGAAGTGAACCATGAGTTAATTCCATCATAGATAGTGCATATATATATTAGATTTTGTTTGTGTACTAGCTCTCCCCTTTATCTACAACATCATTGTGTAAATTTTGAACATGTATTTTAGTGAAGAATGAAGAAGTTTGTGGTTGCTACACTTGTTATTAGTAATTTATGCTTTTTGGGTCGAAAGTTGATATTAAATTAATATTTTGAAGTTCTTCCACAAGTATTTGTCCAGCATATTATATATTTACATGAGCTAACAATAAGGAATGCACCTACAACATTTGATACTCAAATTATTTGTTAAAATACCATAGTGGACCAAACTATACAAACTCAAGACTCTTTGTGGTTTTCTCTTAGTTATTCCTGTTGGGTTTCTTACAGCAGACTATTGTTTTTTTTTAGGAAAGTGGCAAGATAAGAGAATATTGAATTGTACGCTAGTCAAAGTATTTATATATGAGCATTCAAGTCCTATCCATGACATGGTGTTATAATTGTTGAAGTTTTGATAGCCATCATTTCTTCTTTGAAAGTGAAGGAGTATTTGAAGGATCCAAGCAAGTTTGTAGTTGTTGCTGCCCCATTTGTGGCATTGTATTGAAAACTCATTATAGTTTCTGTCTACAGATATATATATATATATTATATATATATATATATATATATATATTGATTCCTTTATTCATTTTCTGCACATTTATAAAGGATATTGTTGTGTACTAAGAGTGAGTATTACTTTTCTACATTGAGTAGCAGTTGTTATCAATTTTTAAGCTGTAAATATGACATTGAAGAAAAAATGGCCAGAATCAGTGAAGTATTAGAATTCCTCAAAACTCTCATATTGTCTACTACTGATGATACATTAAAAGTCAGAAAAGTTTCTCTCACAAACATTCAGGTCTATCTACAAAATTCACAAGAGAAAATTGATTTTTTGCAGCGCGAATCTCAGCTACATCAAGAAGAATTAAAATAGAGGAGTCATTCTGAACATGTTTCTGTTCAGAACAATGAGATTGCAACCCATCAAAAGCAAGTCAATAATGTTATAGTTGGTTCAGATTTAGTACCCAATAAAGAAGCAGTTGTAGATGCAAATGCAGAAACTCAGTCTGCACTTCCCAAGACGACCATCAGACCTTGGCAACAACTTGTCCACAACAAGCACAGAACTAGTCTCGGGTATGATAAGGACTTGTTGTTTCATATTCCAGACTACTCAAAGCCCATTCAATTTCAAAGTGATATATTCATTTATGACAATTCACATCTAGCTATTCTAGATTTTTCTCCTCTTCCACAGCAACAACAACAACAACAGATTGTGAAATGCCAACACTGTGACCAAGTTGGCCATCTAAAATATCACTATTTTGATCTTCATCCATGTAAGCACTATCATAAAACCAATCATTCTTCAAACAGATGCTTCAGAAGAAAATGTCTTGCAAGAACAAAGATTCATCTTCGATGGATCGCTTCTTGGCAATGGGCATCAACAGTCAAGAAGATATTCCAATCACATGCCAGAACTTGTTCCAGAGCATTGAAGAGTCTTGCAGTTGAGTTTTTTCCATCATCTCACCTTGTATCTCATAGGGGGGAAACCATGGTCATCTACAAGCTTCAAAGCCACAGCAAGCGAGCTTGAGCCACAACCTGCCATACCAAATTCAGAGTTGTAGCCAAAAACAAAGATTCACCTGAGCATGCCTTCAGTTGGTAATATGGGACACTTCCTCTAGCAGAAGACTTCAGCTTCTTGCCAGTTTCAGAAGAATTCCAAGAACAAAATTGAGATCACTTCCTCTAGTAGAAGACTTCATCTTCTTGCCAGTTTGGAAGAGTTCCAAGAATTGCATTAAGCATTCTAGAGCTGATGGTCATCCTTAAACCATCATAGGTTGAGACTTCCCTTTCTAGGTTGAAGTTCACCCTCTTATGTGTGGTGAGACCTCCCTTTCATAGTTGAAGGTTTCCCTCTTCAAAAAAAGAGGAACACTTCCTCTAGCAGAAGACTTCAGGTTCTTGCCAGTTTGGGAAGACTTCCAGGAATTACACTAAGCATTCCAGTGTTTGTAGTCATCCTTAAACCACCGCCCTTTAAACCAACATTTTAGAGAGCACATTTAGCCTAGCATTGCCATGAATTCTTTTCACATTTTGTATTACAACTCTCTTCTTGGACTCATACATAACCCTTTGGATTAAGGGGGGAATGTTGGAAACCTAATCCTGAATGGGTTAGTGTGGAAGCCGAATAGACAAAAAGAGTCCAAGAGACCTTAGGATGTGGAACCCAATGATCATAATATGTACTATAAATGTATATCACTTGTTAATAAAAATTGTACTCTCATGTTTTATATTTCATATTTGCTACTACCATGTGTGTTTTTTGTTAGTGTCAGTCTTTGAAGCCTTCCGCCAGGGATCAAATATGCTCTTACAAAGTATTTTTACGATGTCAAGGTCAAATTGTGTCATTTCAATGAGTCTTCAAATAAAATTTGGTCACTAGGTATTAAGTCTAGGGTTTTTTTCACTCATTCCAAAGTTTTCCAACTGTCGGTCCATGTCACCATTTAGCCGAGTGTAACATATTTCAAAAATTTTTCATCATCATTTCAGGTTCCAATGGGTCATTTTACACCTTGTTCATGCTTCAGTTGTACTTGGGTAACACTCATTTCCCTATCCTAGGGTTTTGAAGGTAATATCTCTAGGATGGTCAAATCATCAACAAAGCTCGCATCCTGATGCTCATACACGTTCCCCCATCCTTAATGTACATTATTAAACACTTCCCATCACCGATATCCCTCACATTCCTCGTTTTCCCACAAACCCTAGTTTGTTGCTACAATTTGACAATTTTCTAGGCTTGACCCATGTTTAGCCCTTTTGGACCCCTTCCCCTCAATCTTTGAAATTCCACATTCACCTATTTCCTAACATCCATCCCTACTTACCAAAATTTCCTCAAGAATTTAGAAGCCCCTTATCCCCTTCCTTTCCCTTCATTTCGACAAAATCCCCTGTTCCACACATCGGGGTAGATTTTACTCAAATGATGTTTCTGAGAGATAGAAGATGAATTTGGGAAAACTAAGAGATTTTTTGTCCAAAATAGGGCAAGGAAGAGAAACCTCCTTCACGTTTTACATAGGTGTCATGGCTTTAGAGAAATGTCAAAAATACAGTTTCCTCAGGAGAATTGATGCACCTCCGAAGTGACGTTGGGAAAATAAACATTTCTCCTAGCTTGGTTGGCCAAATGACTTGCTTGATGAGTGAAATGATAATTAGGGATAAAGAAATTTCCAATGAGCTATCATGAGCTCAATGTGGAGTTGAGGAAGACCTCCAAACATTGACTGCAATAGCACTTTGCCTTTAGACAATCTCATTTTGCACATTTTGACTAGTCTTGGGAGATTTGACTTTTGACAAGGAAAATGAACTCCAAATTGAAAAATTCAAGTTGTTTTGGAAAGTAGAGTCAATAATATTTTAAACAAACTATCGTGCACCCAATTTGGACACTAGGATGGCCTCCAAAACTCGATCTAAAAATCGCACTACGCACAGGCTTTTCCAATAGGTGCGTAGCATCACCGGTGCTCGATTTCGATAGGGACCTAAATTTTAAGAAAAAATGGGATTTTTGGATTCCTTATGAAAATGTTTACATGCTCAGAAGTTAATAGGAAATTTTGACAAGTCTGGGACCTCCAAAAGGGCCAGAAACACCCAAATAATGCCTTGTCTGCCACTTTTTGGGCACAGAGGAAGTAGTATTGGGACATTGCAACTTTCAAGGGGAAAATGGATAAAATTAAAAAATTCAACTTGTCCTAGAAAGTGCACACAATAAGTTTCCAACAAACCATGTTGGATAAAATTTAGTGAAGGGGAAGGCCTTCAAAAGTAGATTGGAAAAAGTACTACGCATAGAAAAATGACACTACGCACAAGATGAAAAAGTGCCAATTTTGCTCAAAAACTCTGTTTTTCGCCTAGTTTTCTTCTAGTTTGACTTTTTCTCTCTTATAGTAAAATTAATGAGCTGAAATGATGTAAATTAATGTAATATGATTTAAAAATGATAAAAATTGACTTGATAAGGTAGATACATCAGTTGTAGGTGGTTTGGAGTTGAATGAATCAATTTCCTACTTTTTAGAGGTAAGTTGTTCCACTATCTATTTTTGTGTTCCTAGTTTAGATATGGTTGAAACCACTCACTTTCTCATGGATTCAACCCCTAATGGATATAACGAGTGGTTTGAAGGTCTATATCATGTTTTTTTTAGTCATTTTCAAATGTTGGACTCTTGTGAAAGCTTTGAGCATTATTGTACATTCATTTCTGCAGTTTGGCAAGGAAATAGCACAGGGTTTGCAGCATTTTGTGGGATTCTTGTGGCAAGGTGATTTAGTATTGTTTCTCCTTATGTAATTCAATTTATCATATGTTTATGTTTGTCATCATCTCTTTTATTCTTCATAGCTAAATGAATCAAGTACGAAATGTGGAAATTATTAATGTTGCAGTGCTTTAACTAAGGGTTTGTTTAGCTTTTCATGTTTTCTACTGCTTGAAGAGGATCCCAAATACTTTCATGCCCTCTCCAACTCATCATCAATCTTAATACTATCCATTTCACTTATTTCAAAGTACTAAAGGATTTGCCTACCTTGCCCCAAAAAAATCTTTACAAGACTGAGTTCATTCCCTGGACCCAAAATTTCCTTTCATTTTTGATCCAACAAACCAACATAAATCTGAATCAAACTCCTTTGAGCATATACCTAGCCTAAAATTAGTCTTACATCAGTCATTTCAAGCCTCATTTACTATATTTTCTTTAAATTGACAAGGAGAGAGCGCTCTCCCGACCTAGTAGGGCTAGCTACCAGGTTAAGCGTGGTTTGATGTTACCCTAGACCTGCCTTTTTCAGCCTGAGGTAGATTTAGGTCCTAACATAGTGGCAACTGCACTGGGGAACGTTGTTTTATGTTCCTTAGTAAAATGTATCAAGTTCAGATCTTATTGTTGACGGTGAACAACGATCAGACACAGCAAGGCTGAAATCATTCACCTCGCAACTACGAATCAGTTTCAAGATCAGATCCACGGACTCCACTGCAGAATGAACCTGACCATTAGATACATGAAAGAACAATATGGTCAGATCAGCTATTCAATTTGGAATTTCATCCAAGAAATTATGTTCTCTGTTATGAATTATTTCTTCTCTTTTCCCCAGAATGTCAAGAAGGCTTTGCAAAATATATTGTATTTCAGAAAATGTCCTCGGCCTGCATTTGATTCCTTCCCTTTGAAGATTGTGAATACCAAATATTTGCATTCCTTTGAGCTTGATCAAGACCATTTTTCCAAAGCTTATGATGACTGTATTCAAACAGATGAGCCTCAAGAGACCAACACTGATTATATACCTTCTGTACATACCCCCATACCTTGTAAAATTTCAGATCGATACAAGCCTCTGATATTGCCTCCTATATCCCATGCTTTCCCTAAACATCATGACCTATATCTACCAAGATTTGATGGTGACTGTAAGAACATCACCGTTGAGAAACATGTATTGAATTTTGAGTCTTTCTCAACCTTTTTGAAGTTTATGAAGAAGATATTAGTATTAGGCTTTTTTCTCTTAACACATATTTCATTAAATATGGAAGTATTCAGTGGATCTAGAATTTAGAACTTTAACTAGATTAAGTTTTTTCAAAATGAGGAATTAGAAAGTCACTTAATTCACTAATTCTAATGTAGATATTCACCATTTTTGTGTAAAAGTTATCATGATAAACTTTATAAAACAAATTTATATAAACTTGCTAAAAAAAATCTTTCACATTTTAAGCTTGGATTCCTTACATTATCTATTTTAATATTGTTTATGGTTTATAGTAAAAGATAAGTTTGTTAAGGTTATTTTATGAAAATAATGATGCATATGTTACTATTATTAATCCATTTAATTATAATCTGATATAGTAAATATCATGTATGTGTTAAGTCATGATTATTACTAAGGCAGTGTTGGCACAATTTAAAAGTATATCACCTTTGCAACACTAGTTAAATTATGGTTGAAGATTAAAAAACTCTCAAAGATCATCGAGTTTATACTCGTATTAGAATTAAATTTCAAAATATTTGTGACGCTACCAACCTTTTTGATTGTTTAACTAAACAAAATTATGATGATATTGAAACACTTCTTTTAATGCTTTTTTAGCATAACAATAAAATTCGAAATAACTTTTAATAATATCTTTTTATCTCCCTATTTACCATAGTTGGTATTAGTGGATGATAATCATCATTATCACCATCATAATTACATACTATTGTAGAAAGTTTGCACCATTTTAGAGTTGAGGAGAAAAATAAATTTAGGATCAAATTAAATGTTGAATGTGAGTAGTAGCATAATTTATTCATTATTTATTATTTATGATTTGTATGTTTATGTTAATAAAGAAGTTGATTGAGGCTCGCTTTATGAATAATAGATTAATATGCAAGATATATATTAAGTATAAAGTTGTTTAATGACAAATGAATTTTTTGGTAATGTGTCCAATATATACCATTATTTAGAACTTTAACTAGATTATATTTTTTCGAAATGAGGAATTATAAAGTCACTTCTCACTAATTTTTATATAGATATTCACCATTTTTTGTGTAAAAACTATCATGATAAACTTTATAAAACAAATTTATATAAACTTGAAAAAGAAAATATTTCACATATTAATCTTGGATTCCTTACATTATCTATTTTAATATTTTTATGGTTTATATTAAAAAGGTAAGTTTGTTAAGGTTATTTTATGAAAATAATGATGTGTGTAACTATTATTAACTGATAATCCGATATAGTAAATATCATGTATATGTTAAGTTACGATTATTACTAAAACAATGCTGGCACAATTTAAAATTCAAAATAACTTTTAGTAATATCTTTTTACCTTCTTATATACCATATTTGGTCTTAGTGGATGATAATCATCATTATCACCATCATCATTACATACTATTGTAGGATGTTTGCACCATTTTAGAGTTAAGGAGAAAATATTTTTTTAGGATCAAATTAAATGTTGAATATAATTTATTTTTATTTATTATTTCTACTTTTATGTAAAAAACGAAGTTGGTTGAGGCTTACTTAATGAATAATATATTAATATGCAATCTATATATTAAGTATAAAGTTATTCAATGACAAATGATCATAGTAATGTGTCCAATATATACCATCATAGATCCATTTTAAGTGCAGATGTAAGGATCAAATTTCTTGAAGTGCAAACAGTTTTAGAGTTAAAGATACAATGTGTTATTTTTAATTGTTGAAACTATATTTTTGAATGTTAAATAGAGTATATATGCGAACAAATAATAATTTTAACCATAAGAA